>PVIU01020657.1:0-33485 GCA_004026605.1 Ondatra zibethicus
TAGATAGATAGATAGATAGATAGATAGATAGATAGATAGATAGATAGATAGATAGATGATAGATAGATAGACTAGATAGATAGATAGATAGATAGATAGATAGATAGATAGATAGATAGATAGATAGCAATAGTAGCAATGGTACCTGTCTTTTTTATGAAGTGAGGAAAAAAACGTTCTTACAGTTTATACAATTATTTGGCTTCCAGATAAAGCCATTCCATTATAGTTCAGTCCTGTCTCAGGGACTTTTGAGTCACATGTGAAATCAAGCTGAGGCTGGGGTACAGCCTACCTGGAGGCATTGGTTGCTTTAGAAGACTGTGCCCTGTGCCCTGTGCCTGGCCTGTATGAGAACACAGTAAAAAAAAAAAAAAAAAAAAGGTGTGGAAAAACCAGAAAAGGAAGCCTCTTCTATACCTCGATGAGGAGGGTAAAATATATACTGAAGTAGGGCTAGGACTGAAGAGATTAGTCCTGTTCTGGGCATCCAGACACATACCACATGTATACACTGGGTTTAGAAATCAGAGCAATGTTTGGAAGATATCCTCTCAAGTAGGCAAGACCTTAGAGTGTCATATAATTCAAATAACCCCTCCATTGGAAAAGTCAAGCATCCATCATTCTATCTCTTGAGTTAAGACATGGCCAGATTTCCCTTGCCTTTTTCCTGCTTTCCACAGTGATATCCATCGATCTACACCTCACATTCTTCGTAAGATGCACAAAGTAGGGGTACATCTTACTTGGCACACCCTACATCCTGCATTCGAGTCTGTGTAGATGTGTGTGTTCCTGGGTAATTTTCAAATGCCAAACAGATGAGCTAGCGATGTAGTCAACCAAAGTCTCAACCTAGAACCGGAGTGTATATCAGAAATCAGGCAAAATTTGCAGATCTCCAACCTCTAATTTCTTGGGAATTTGTCTGCCCAGATAATTTGTCTGTCTAGCTGCTTCCCCTTGAGGGAGGTCGGCCATCGCTCTGGGTAGCCCGAGGGGTTAGCTGTAGTTTTCTGTGAACGATAACGAACCTGACAGGGCAGGACTATGGCCACTCGTGCAGCTTCCCAGACTCGTTTCTTCTGTCACCCCTCTGTCTTCTGCTTCTATGATCCCATTTCCAAATGCCTGGATCCCAGAATGAGTTGACCATTCTTTGGGCTCTTCATGGAGAATGTGCCTGCTCTCCGTCCTTCTATCCCATGTCATTTTGTCTTTGGTTTTTCACCTTTGTTTTTTTTCCCCCACCATGGCAGAGGCCTGTCCCAAACATTGGGCACCACTCTGACTCCCCACCCTTCCCTAGTGTCTCCTTAACACTTGGCATGGTTCCACGGCAGGCAGTATTGTGCTTCCTTGGTCCTACCTTAAATGTCCTGTCTTTTATCTCCCAAGCTCACTATCTGGATAGGGTAGTTAAAGGTACGGTCTTCCTCTATTTTCCTGTTGTCTTTGTGTCTGTGTTTGTGTGTGAGCGTAAAAGTCATGTGCATATAAAAACGTATATAACACGCCATTGGCATGACAGTGTCTACATGCTGCCACATCCCCAGCTTTGTCACAGTAGGAGGGTGGGTTTGGGGTCACGGAGCGGTGAACATACGGAGAATGTCATCCTTTTCCCGAGTCCCGTAGGGCTGTCTGTGACATTACCATTGTGTTGCGACCCTTCCATCACCCTGCACCCCACCCCCAGACCTTCCACCCCATCCACCCCATCTCATGTCACCCCACCCATTCCTATGGCCTCTGGCCCATCAGACTTCAGACACTAGGGACCAGCCTGGGTGGCCTGGAAAAGGAAGAGGCTCAGGAGCAAGAGAAACAATCTCGAGGACCGCATCCCGTTACTGCTGTGTTCCTCCACCCAGCAGCCACACGGGGTGCACCACTGTGTGCTAGGTCCACAGGCTCTGGGAACGAGAAGTAGCTGGCCGCCTAGGGAGTGGGTGGTCTATTCCTGTCTTTTTCTTTACAGAGAAGGCCTGGCTTTGGTAAGTTTGTTCTTCGAAGAGTATCCCCTAATGGCAGCATGATTTGTAATGGTCGAAACATTGACATGGCTTAGGTGATGTCTAATTCTCTGCGAAGACCTCAGAGCTGTATTAATAAGGCTCAGATCGAAACTTTTAAAAGAACCCAGCACTTCCTGAGGAGAAGCATGATGTCATAGCTTTTAATCCTTGGGTCTAAACACAATGTCTGTGTCCATTGGTTAGAGACTTGTATTCTGTAATCCCACAATCCACAGCCAGAGTGACCACGGGGCAGGTGACTTCCCTGTCATGTATTTATTTGTAAAATGAGCACGCTGGAAGGTCTGCCCCACGAGGGCAGCTCGAGGGTGGCATGAAGCAGTGATTTAAGTGGCGCAGTGCCATCACTGTGTCCTTATTCCTTCTCTTGACTTGAAGGACTCAGAGAGCTAGATTAAGATCCCAAATTGCAATAGAAAAGGGCAAGTTGGCTTTTTGTAAGAAAGACCAGCAACTTTAAAAAAAAAATTCAGGAAAAGGTTTGGGGAACTATATTACTACTCTGATTGTTGCTATGACCGAATGCATGAGAAGACGCCACCTAAAAGAGAAAGAGTTTATTTCAGCTGACAGTCTGAGGGGATAGTGTCTGTCACGGTGGAAAGTGTGGCAGCAGGAACATGAGCTTGCCAGCCCCATTACCTCAGCAGTCAGGAAGTAGAGAGAAGACAGGAAGTACAGTCTACTCCAAAAACCTCAAAGTCCACCCCCAGTGATCCTCTTCCCTCCAATAAGGTTCCACCTCCAAAAGGTTCCGCCACCTTCCCAAACAGCTGGGAAACATATGTTCAAATGTGAGTCTACAGGGGACAGTTCACATCCAAACAACAGGGACCAATAACAGACTAAATGCTTTTCAGCTGGGTCAGCCTTGCCCCTGCAGCAAATATATTACTAGGACCCAACCAAACGGGTAGGAAGCAAGGTTTCTTGACTGTAATACACTGACCTTTGCTGAGAACAAAATCATACCAGCGGGAAATAGACGTATCTCAGTGTTCTCCTGGGACAAGCGTTCGTTGCAGTCACCATCAGAGTGTAGACTAAATTCATAATGGAATCATTACTCAGTGAACCGCTCCCTACCGTGTAGAGTCCTTTGCGCCCGTGAGTCTTGAGTCCTGTTCATTTTTTTTTCAAAGGAAGCAAATTTAATGCTGCCCATTTGGAAACTGAATTTGAGGGAGTTTTAAGTGATTCACCCCGGTTACACGTCTGGGAAGTCGTGAAGCCAGAACTTTGGACTTTCTGGTCATATCCAGATTTCCAACATTTTATATTCTGCCACCATAAGTCACCAAGAATGTCTCATAATTCTCAATATTTTACATCCAAATCACATATGCCAACTGTATCCTCCCTGGGAAGTAATTTACATCTTCCTCAAGCCACCTGCTCTGATCTTTAGTTCAGAAAATTCCACCCTTAGGCTTTTATTGGGCTGAGGTCAGTGAACCAGAACTTGCTTTAAAAGACAAATGCTTCTTGGTAAAATCTGGGTATGTAGCAAACCCCATACAGCCAGTGTTCTAGCGTAATGGGCACTGATTCTCAAACCCAATTCAGAGATCTATATGGGCCTGCTTAAGATTTGTCAAAGCAGAGCGGGGGGGGGGTAGCTCAAAGAAAGCCCACTTTTCTTCTCTTCCCCCTTGCATTGGTAGAGCATACGTAAATAATAGTCTCTTGTCTGGTCTCATAAGCTGCCAGGAAACATAGATGCCACACAGTGGCAATGACTCTCTCTGCAGGGTGTCTACAATCTTTCAGAAAAGACTCAGAAGCAAATAATCCCACCCAGTGTGATAAGGGCCCTGCTGGTGATGGTTTGGAGACCTTACCAAAGGAGGCAGGGCGCTTGCAGATTGTAGGATTTGACAGGGGGTTTAAGAGAGATATGAAAAGTTTTTTTTTTAAAGTGGGCAGCAGACATTCATGATTTAGGGCGCTCCCATTAGTCCGTTCTGTGGAAAAGGAGTTGGGGGAGAATATTGGGGGCAAGGAGATCAGTTGCATTAAAGCTGTCACTGAGGTGAGAAAGGATGTTGATCTTGCTCAGGGAGGTGGGCGCAGAGATGAAAGGGGTGCAAAGGAGGAAGCGCAGTTAGAAGGGCATGCGCTGGGCGGGAGGCAACCCGCTTGCTACTCTGCAAGATTCCGAAAGGTTCCTGGCCACGCCTGATGCTGGCCAGCTGCAAAGGTGATATTGAGATGAAGTGGTCCCTTGTCATTTAAAGGGCATCGTTTCTTTTGAAGAGCTGAGCCCTCCCCTAAATCTTCAAACTACATTATTTTGGCTCCAGCAAATGCCTGGTGTGAGCCCTTCCATAGGGGACTGTTAATGTCAGCCAGGCTCTCTGAATTATTGATGACTTTCAGAGTTTGTGGAATTAACGAGCTTCTCCCATGGGGAAGGATGGGCACATTGCTTTAAGAAAGTCAGCAAGTCACCCTGGAGGAGGCTTCCCCATGCTGGCTAATGGGGTGAGGGGTGGGGGTGATGGGTGCCAGAAGCACCTATTCCACTCACAAGTACCCTGAGGCTGTTCTGATGACAAGGTCCTGCGCTGGTCCTCAGGGTGGAACTTGGTTCGTCTGAAGAAACCGAGAGCGGATAAAGTGGTCCCATATTAAGAGTTCCCCTCCCCGGGTGCCTCTGAACAGCACTAAGTGTGTACAGTAGGCAACCAGAGGAATTCACAGGAACCCAAGAGGGATGCCCCAGACAAGACTATCACAGCAAATATGTGGGGAAAAGAGTTCCAAGTCCAAAACGGAAAGTGCTCTGGAAACAAACAAGGGGCTTTCTTCAGTGAGGTTCTAACATTCAGTATGACTAAGAGCCGAAGTATTTGCTGAACTCACTTGACAACAGACTCTTCGTCCACTTTGGTTGGTTGTCATGGTTGTTGGTATTGTTGCTGTTTGAGTCAGGGTCATTAGCCCTAGCTGACCTGAAACTCCGTATAGCTGAAGATGACCTGGAATCCTGTGTCTCCTGACTCTACCTCTCCTAGGAACTGGGATTCCAGCCACGTGCCACTACACACACGCGCGCGCACACACACACACACACACCACAAACATATATTACTGGAGACCAAACTAAGGGCCTCATGCACGCTAGGCAAGCAGTCTACCAACTGATCCCCACACCCAGCCCCTGTAGCTTCTCTTTAGAGACCCCTTACCACCAGTCCCTCCCAGAGTCCCCTGTGAGAGTGAGTTTTTAAGATCTTAAGCCCCAACAGATGTGAGTGGCACAAATTTGTTATCTCAGGGCTTTGAAGGCTGAGTTAGGATGAGGATCACAAGTTCAAGGCCAGCCTGGGCCACATAGTAAAACCATTTCAACATAAATAAATAAATTTAAGTTTAAATCCTTCCAGGAAAATGCAGGCAAAAGATATCTCCCTCCACCCATCTATTAACACGAAGTCTGGCATCCAGTAGATGATGTATAAAAAGTGTTGAGCTTATGAATCGATTGATGGAATCTGATATTCTGTCCTTCTTCATTGGTCAGTTTTGCTACAAGTACCTTCATGTTATACATCAGGAAACCATGGCCAAGACAGGGGAGGTAGCTTTCTCAACCCCTACCAGTCGGGGGGAAGAAGCAGAGCCCATTTCTCTCTGATCTGTTGATTCATTTGAGCAAGTGCACGGTGAGTGCCGGCCATGTGAAGGCGCCCCGTGAAGCCCTGATGCCTTTATGGAATCTGCATTCTAACAGAGGGAGTGAGACCATTGAACTATTGCAAAATTAATCAATAACCAGAGTGACTGTCACCATAAGGACAGCCAGCTATGGAAGTTGAGGTGATAATAGGATGGACGGGGACTCATGACATTGCCCGTGTTACACCAATGCCAATTGCATGGCATGGTGACCCCACAGCTATGTCCCTAGGGTGCCTTTTCACTTCAGAGAAGTTAGTATTTGTGAGACCTAAACAATGGCACAGCTTGAGCAGCAAAGGGTTAACACTTTCCAGCGAGTGCAGTTCTTAGTGAAGTTACACAAAGCTGAAAACCAATTCAGTATTAATGGCCCTTACATAGTAAATGCCCCTTGAACAGTCAACTTACTGGGCTGAGTAACTGGCATAAACCATGCCATTTACTCTTCTCAGTGCCTCTTTCATATCTACAGATATGAAAACTGAAGTTCAGAGTTAATGGGATAATCCTCCCATGAACAGAAAGTCCAATGACCATGTTAAGATCTGAGTTGATGCCTGGCGGTGATGGCGCATGCCTTTAAACCCAGCATTCAGGAGGCAATGGCAGGCAGATCTCTGTGAGTTCAGGACCAGCCTGGTCTACAGAGCAAGTTCTAGGACAGGATCCAAAGCTACACAGAGAAACCCTGTCAAAAGAAAAAAACAAAGATCTGAATTGAAGTTTGCCAAGCTTCAGAGTCCCCATAACTACAAAACATATTTGTTTTTCAATTAAAAACTTGAGACTAACGGTGTGAAATTGAAACTTCTCTAAAAATCTGGAAAATTATGTTTTTAAAATGTGTGGTGTTCTCCCACAACCAGGTTCTGTGTATGAATGTGGGTGCATGCAAGCTACAACATGCTTGCAGAGGCCGGAGGATTGCCTCGGGTGTTGGTCCTCACCATCCATCTTATTGGAACAGAGTCTCTTGTTTACCATGGTATGCACCAAGCTAGCTGGCCCTTGAGAACCTGGGGAATCACCTGTCTCAGCCACCCAGCTCTAAGCAGATCCAATGAGACTACCATGTCTGGCTCAGTGTGGATTCTAGGGATCCAAACTCAGGACCTCACATCTACACAGCAAGTGTTTTATGCACTGAGCCATTTCTCCAGCCCCCAAAAGTCTCCCCTCTGAGGAATTATCTGTGCAGAGCACCTAGTCCAGGGGCCAGCCATGGTAGACCCCAAGTACATGGCACCTGTCCTTGTCCTCGCTGTCCTGAGGCATCTACCAGAAATACATAGCCCACAGACCAAGTCTACCTCACCACAGATTTTCGCTAATCAAGTTTTATTAGAACACGTTGTGCTCATGACTCACGGAAAGCCTGTGCCTGCTTTGGGACGACAGTGGCAGAACCCAGTGATTATAACAGATCCCTTATCATGTTGAGCCCTCCTAATTCCCCTATGTTATAATTAAGAATATTGGGGTTTTCAAAAAATTTAATAACATGGCCGGTTCCCCTGGCCACAGGGTCACAGAGCTGGCCTTTGGTGTGGCTCCTAAGCTCGTGACGCTGTATCACGGCAAGATAAAAGAGTATCTTAATATTTTTAAAGCTTTCACCTTCTTCCTCTAAGATTAACCCCAGTGTAAGTAGTTTAATTAAAATCAGTCCCTGGGTAGATGGATGAAAACTTGAGACTAATTGAAAGACAGGAGAGGCTCTGCTTGCTGAGATCACTCTGGGTGACCGATCATGGTGGCTTAGACAGAACACAGACCAGTCATCTGCACGCCACCCACTGCTCCTAGCGTCCAGTTTTACAGCTTTTCTTCTTGGTCAGTTTTGAGGATAGCCTCCCACACACGCTCCATGACTTCTGCTAAACTTTCTGTGTGATCCCCACTGGATTCAGAGGACACACGCAACCAGTGTTTCTTCCTTTGAGTGGAAAGGATGGTGGTTGCATTGACTGGTTGGTGTCTGCATCGACCATCTCAAGAGGAAATGAACTTTTGGCTTTTTGTTGGAATAAGAGTCAACCATCCAAAGCCCTTGAGCCATAATGGTATTTATCTTTGCGTGCTAATTTTAATATGTATTTTTTAAGTCCTTGAAACACTAGTCTCAGATTCTGATCTATCAGCTGCTCCCTGAGTGTTTATATGTGCCAGGTTTGGCACTAGACAGCCACATTTACATTTGCTGTCCCTTTAAAAATAATGAGTCACAGAGCCCAGCTAACAGAGTGCTTGCTCAGCGTTCATGAAACCTGGGCTTTAATCACTATCACCATCACATAAGCCAGACGTGGTGGTGCACACCTGTAATCCTAGCACTTGGGAGGCAGAATCAGGATGATCAGAAGTTCAGGGCCATCCACAACCACATAACAAGTGTGAAGTCAATGTGGGCTACGTGGGACCCTGTCTCAAAGAGAGAGAGAGTGAAAGAGAGAAGAAAATGAAAATGAGAAAAACCACCCAAATGGTAATAGGTTCATTTCCGTGGTTTCATGCAGAATGTTCAGTTTACAACCAAATGGGCAGGTGTTTGGTGCTCAGCATAGTAAACTAATATATCTCATTCCTTCCCTGGAGGCTGGAGTAGAGGAGAGGAAATAGAGAAGCCATGAACATCATAGTTTGAGTTGATAGTCGCTCAGAGAAGAGGGCTGGCTGTTATGGATGCAAAAGAAAGAAGAGAAACGAAAATAATTTGAATGAAAGAATAGGAGCTAAAGTGAGCTCCTAATGTTTTCTTAAACATGAGTCTCCTCCTTTTTTAAGTGTGTGTGTCTCTGCCACACACAAACGCATGTGGGACTCGACTCATACGTAACATGACACAGGTGTGGAGGTCAGAGGACAATCTTTAGGAATCAGTTTTCTCTTTCCACCCTAGGTTCCTAGACTCAAACTCAGGTCATCAGTCCCACAGATCAATAGCTTTTACCTTCTGAGCCACAAACCAGGCTTGAGAGGGTGGTAACCAAAAGCCTGTAAGCCTACTTGACTATTACTAAAAAGTCCCCACCTTATCATGGGGTCAGAGCAGAAGTAATAGGGTCAAAGCATTGTCCTGTTCTTTTTATTAGGTCATCCACATCTTCTCAGATGGCCATAGCTGTTCCTAGTTCCCGCTATGTAGTTTAGGTCCCCGTCTGGGCACTTTGGCAGGATGCCCGCCTCTCAACAGTACCACTAGGCATTCCATCTCTGTGCCTGTAGCTAGCCCAAGTAAGATGCCTAACAAGGGACGGGTGTGTGGACACACAGCGGAGCAGCTAGCGCTGCTTGGCTCTTCCTTTGTACTTGAGACCAGCAGGAGTTTGTCTATGTCGTGACAGTCTCTTGGGCTCCCCTGGTATAATGCCCTGTCCAAAGCTTAGCAAAAACACAATGGTAATAGAAAGATCCAAGCCCTCATTCTCGAAGCAAAAACTGTCGTCTAGGAGAAAAGGAGAGCCAATACACAAAAAGCCTAAGGTTCATGAAAGTTGACCTAGTTGCAAGAACTGGGGGAAAGCACATCTCTAGGCCAAGTGTGAGAGCACACCTTTAATCCCAGCACCCAGAAGGCAGAGGCAGGAGAATCCCTGTGAGTTAAAGGCCAAGAGACAAGACAGCCAAGCACAGGATTGAGGATGGATGGAAGACCTCTCCAGTCAGGCTCTGGCAGGCTTGATCCGGGGACTGCAGCTCCAAATCCTGATCACTTGTGAAATGGGGGGGTGGAGATGCTGAGGGTTCCAGACCCCCCTCAGTAAGAGTCCTTACTTCTCCGAGTCTCTGCTGTCTTCTCTGTAATGTGGAGAGTCGTTGTGGTCCCTGCCTCCCCAGCTGCTGAGACGGACAGATGTGAAAGCTGGTACAGAATGAGTGCAGAGTGCAGGGGTAACAGCTGCCGTTGGGGCCCCAGCCCTTGACTCCCTGCTTTGTCTTACAGAGGGCTGTCCTGGCTTGTGCAATGGAAATGGCAGATGTACCCTGGACCTCAATGGGTGGCACTGTGTGTGCCAGCTGGGCTGGAGAGGAGCCGGATGTGACACATCCATGGAAACCGCCTGTGGGGACAGCAAAGACAACGATGGAGGTAGGGATCTGGCGTCCGTGGACCCCAGCCCTTTCCAGGGGTAGGAGACAGAGAGACAAGAGGGGACACTGCTGGGTTAGCAGGGAACCAGCATCCTAGTCCACAGTGAGGGGACTTTGGGACACAGAAGACTGTGTGGGTGGCCTGAGGAATGGGTGCTATCGTTAGTATAGTTTGACTCATTAAAATGAGTGAATGTAAATAAAATGAATTGGTGTCTATTAGCCAATGGAGAGAAGGCAAGGAGAAGCACCCTCAGTTAGCCCTGTGGTAGATTGGTTACCTGGCCAGGGCCTGCAGAAGCAGCCCTCTTCCGTATCCCAGAAACTGAAGGATGTTCCTCCAGGGAAGGAGGTTCACTCACCAAAGCACACTTTCCCCTCACACTCTCTCAAACATATAGGTTTGTAATAACATCTGCCTTTGCTTTTTTTCCCCAAGTGTTGGACAGCCAAAACCCAGGGGAAGAAGGGCTAGCCTTATGGAATATTAACTCAGGGTGAAAACCCATTTTAATTAAATTTTAATTAAAACTTGAATCTTGAGGCTCGTGGTTTACCGGTAAAGTTCCGGGGCATGTCTGTCTCCTCTGACGGCTACATGGTGTCTCACTGACTCTGCCTTCTTTCTCCCAGCATTCAGTTTAGTTTTCTCACCTAGCTCTACTCTGCCCTATCATAAGTCAAAGCAGCTTCTTTATTCACTAACCAATAAAAGCAACACATAGACAGAAGGACCTCCCACACCGTGAGGCAGTTTGCCCATCAAGGTTATTCAAGTCTTTATATTAGCCATAAAATTAGCTTCCATTTCTCTATGGTGTAAACTTGCATAATATTCTTCATAATATACTCCACATTCCCACGTGGTAGAATCTGCTTCTACCAACCACAGGGAGTTACTGGAAAAATAAAGAAGACAAATACAAAAACAAAGAAAACTTCTCTTTCTAATGCTGGCAGCTGACACACTTAAGCAACTCTCTTTGATTTAAACTGAGAAACTTCCCCGTGTTCTGCACAATGTTAGAAATTGGAGATCTAGAACTTTGCATCTTCCCTTCTGGAAACTTCCTACCTACAGGGTTCTACAATCTCAAACCCAATGAGGATCAAAAGGCCAAGTGTGTAATATTGTGGCCAGTTGAATTATTGGCCATGTTGTCTCTGGAGTCCTAGAAGAGTTGCTTTAGAGCCTTGACGTTTGTCCGGACTGCCCTAGAGCTGGTCTTTCCCTTGCCCACATCCAGAAAGCAGTCATGCAGATAACCCCAGACGACAGCTATGAGAAGAATGACAAGCAAGGTGCCTATAGGGTTGGGCCTTGATGGTGTCTGAACAGAGACGTGTCTGCCTGGAGTCCCATCATGTTGCTATATCCCTTAATCTAGCTGAAACCTGGAGAGATCATCCATTATTCAGTTGCGCAAACGTGCAGCATCTCTTTTGGAGGACCATGTCTTACAGCAGGCACAGAGATGCTAAAGTCCTCACCATCCTCCAGGAGCTCAGAGGAAGGAGGAAACACCAAGGTTGAGTGTTAATGGATTGCTCTAAGTGCACTTGCAGGGTTATGTATTTAGTTGTGGGACTGGGAAAACATTTATCAGGAAGGTGATATCAGAGCAGGAAGGAGTTTTGTGGGGGGGAGGGGCATTTCATTCTCAAGAGATCACATAGAAAAATGCAGGGCAAAGTGAGGAAGGGTATCGAGCATCCTTGTCTTCAAGTAAGAGAAAGAGCACTCTGACTCTGTGGGAAAGAGATCAGCTTCTGTTATCTATATGATGCCCTTAGCATCCCGCTGCATCTTGCCTGTGTGGCTACAAGGTCAGTGATAAACAGTAACATTCATGGAAAATTAGGAAAAAGGAGAGAAACCATACTGGGGAATCATTCCCTTCCCCAGAGTCCAGGATTTTGGCCCAAGCTTTCACACAGCTGTGGAACATCTGGACAGCTAAGGAACTAAGGGTCTTTGCAATGTTCAGAAAACATATAATCCATCCCCCACACACACACAAGAACACCAGAGTAGACACCCTGGTTGCCATGCTTCAGAGACAGCCAACACTGAAATGCCCAGTTTTCCCAGAGAACCTGCGCCCACAGTAGCCTCAAGCCCCATGTTATAGAAAATGATCCAGACCCTAGAGAAATGGAGCCTTCTCCAGTTGCTCTGAGCAATGAGCCAGCACAAAGCAAAAAAGAACAACCAGAAAATCCCCAATTGCAGGAGAACATACCTCATACGTTTTTTTGAAGCATATTATAGAGCAAAATGCGTTTGTACGTCCTCCGCAGCAACACAGAAGCTGTGCAATGAGGGCCTTCATTTGCTCCACAAATGTTCGCTGAGCATCTGCACCACATCAGGCCCTCACTCCTAGGGCTTCATAAATAAACCTGAGAGTCTCTGCCCTTGCAACATGTCAGATTCAGAGAGAAGAAATGGAGGTAGCCATGAGGCCGTAGGTTCCTGCTGTCCCAGAAAAGCATCCAACCATTCACCTGGTATTGTTACCCACTTCAGAGAGAAGGGAGCCATGGTTTCCCCAGGAAGACCTCCCATTGGCCATCACAACTGGACAGGCCTTGGGCATTTGGTTCTCCACTTTGGTAGACTGGCCTTCTTATCCATTGAGAGAGTTCGGAGGAAGCCCCAGAGGGTCCCGAATTTGTAAGGTGGCATGGAAGAAATAAACTACAGGTTCCAAAGGGACAGATACTATCCTTACTGGCTTTCTATCTCTTGACCTTGCACAAGCAGAGACAATCTGGTAGAAGGAAAGGCAGGGCCACCATTCAGGGAGCACATACATAGGCCATATTTAGCAATGCACTATTTTTCCCTTCCTTCGAGCATCCGTGCTCTTGGGTCTTGCAGATGGCAAGGCAGCACAGTCTTTTCTGAGAGAATCTAAGGACCAGTGAGCATGGCCCAGTCTCCCTCAGGAAGCTCACGGTCATGCGGAAGAAACTGTTATCCAAATGACTGAATCTCATGGAAGGAGAATGAGAGGAACACCTCCGTGCCAGCCCAGGCAGGGGACGCAGCACAATGCCAGAAAGCAATTCAGGGTCGAGAGAGTGTGCATGACGCTCCCTGAGCAGTTAAAATGACTTGGGGGTTTGGAGGAGATTAGCAGAGCTTAATGTTGAGTAACAGGGTTAGAAGGAGCTCCCTATCCTTCCTTCTCCTCCCTGGCATTACAGACAAGGAAACAGGAAACCAGAGAGAGAGAAAAAAAGAGAGACAAAGAGAGAGAGAGAGATGTGATGTCATGCATCTCATGGTCACACAGACAGCCAATAGCTCAGCCCAGACTAGGACTCCATGCTCCAGCTGAGATGCCGCATGTAGCCTTGTACATCTAGAGCACGCCTCCCCCTCTCAGAGACTCTCTTCCTCCTTGAAATGTGGGGAGTTTCTACCCAGGCCTGAAGAGGCTTTGAAATATGCCACGGAGCCTTCTAGAGCATGAGAGAACTCCAATACCATTTGACAGCTTGTAGCTCAATGGTGCACTCTTGCAGTGACGCCCTGAGGGATGTGGGACTGATGTCCTTCATCACCTCCGTGGGAGAATGAGACAAAGGCTTAGCTACTGTACTCTCCAGGTCACAGCACCAACAGGGAGCAGCCTGCTGGTGTCCTTGAGGCCTGGCTGCCTTTAAACCTTTCCCTTTCCCAGCTCCTTTTGTCAACCACCAAGGCCCTTCAAGCTACCTGAGAACCCCATTTCCTCTTTTTATTCGCCCAACTTTCTAGGCTTAAAGCAATCTTTCTCAAATTCAAGTTGAATTCCATGGTTCATTAAGAATGCTATTGCAGTGTTTTTAATCTGTAAGACAAGAAAAAAAAAGGTACACAGTATGGTTGAGTTGGGAGCAGTTTTATTGGTTTGTTTTGTTTTCACATTGGTTGTTGTCTGAATTGAAAACCAGAAAGCATCCCTAATGTGACTTGGGAGAAGCTGGTCTCCTGAACCTCTGTAGTGTTTGCTCAGGGCATCTCAGAGGGGCAAGCCCTGGGGCCCTGACACTCACTCAAACCCAGTTCATCCGTGCGTCTCAGATGCTGATGAAAACTTCCTTCTTCTATCTTACCCTACGCAAATCCCTTCATGAAATACAATCACGCATGTCTGACCATCCACGAAATTCCTGTGCCAGCTTCAAAGATGGTGAAGCTGTGGTCCACCTGTGCCAAGTGACATCACTCAGGATGCCTCCATTGCAAGGCCACAGTAAAAAAAACCTCTAGCCTATAGTTTTAAAGGGCCCATGTATGATGAGGCACTATAACACAAAGATGAAAACCACATCCCCTAGATCTAGACTCTGGGTCCCATGTGCTCTGTGACCTTGGGGGAGCTAGTCAACTTGTCATTTCCAAGTGTCAGCTCCCTTCCTGATCCTTTCCTCCTGAAATCATAAAGCATCATGTTTATCATAAAATATATGTTTATATACAATTGATTTCCATCAGAATGTTACTCCCTGTGAAGTTTTAGACTCCCTTTTCCACAGAAAGGTTTAGTATATTTTGTACATATTGGTGGATTTGGACTATTTTTTTATTTTTTTATTAAAATCCGTATTCCAAGCGGGGTGTGGTGATTCCCACCAATAATTCTAACACTTGGGGGACCCAGGCAAGAGGATCACAACCTCATGGGTTACCCAGTAAGATCTGGTCTTAAAAAAAAAATCTATCCCAAACAATTGCATAGTCATAGAATAAAAGGTTCACATCTGCCTCGTTTTCAAAGCTCCCCCAATAAACCTGTAGGCGGCAGAGAGATTTACATACAAGGACATGGAGTCTCAGAGAACTGGAAGAAGTTACCCAGCCTCACACAGTGGATCAGCAGGAGATCTAGACTAGACAGGAGCCATGTCTGTAAAGAAGATGCTATAACAAAAACTCCACTGGAATTTAAACAGCCAGATCCCTTTTGATGGCACTTCTCAAAGCAGCCTCAAGATATCAAAACACCTTCCGGTGTCCCCACGAAAGACAATTGTGGATGGCAGTACCCCAACTGACAGATGCAGCCCAGAAGGGGAAATTTCAAAAGAACTGCAAACAAAGAAAGTTCCCTGTCCTTCCACCACCCGCTCCAGCATCTCCTGCATGGGCATGGAGGTGCTCACGCAAAGCCCTAGAATCTGGTCACCCTCCAGACTATCTCTAAACCACATTTCTCGCGATAAGAGACAAGAGAGAAATTGACCTTTAAAAAATCTCGTGTTCCAAGGAGCAGATAAAGATTTCACAAGCCCTTTCGAAAGAAGGCACGGAATTCATTATAGCAAATGACAAAAACTTCTCTGGGATGTGTACAGAAAGGGGAGGTGTACCCCCCCTCCTTCCCCAGGGCCTGCCCCAGGGCTGCCCACAGCTTGCTGTAAGACTGTTCTATGGCCTGCAGTCTGCCCATATCTCTTTCCATCCGTGGCTGCTTGCACAGTACACATCTCTTTCCAGCCATGCTTTGGGTGTTCTGGCTCCCCCTCCCCCCATCCCATAGGGACGGGAACTGGCTGGCTTATTTCCACATCTCCCGTGCATAGTACAGCACCTTGTCCGTGTAGGCACCATGCTCACCATGTAAAAGAACAAATGCATGAATGATCCTGTGAGGCTCAGCCCTCTCATGGGGAAGAAGCGGAGCTCGGGGGGTGGTGGAGATGCCAACAGTGAGGGCCCACCTCAGCCCAGGGTAGGCTATATCCTGGAAGAGAGAATGCTGGTAGACAAGGATTGCTAAGAATAAGCAGTTTCACTGTGGCTGTCCCAGATTTCCTTAAATTCATGGTTGTAAGTCTGGGAAGAGTCCCTCACTCTCTGCCGGCTTGCATCAGCCAACCTCATCTCGCTGTTGTCTGCAGACCTGGATGGTTTCTGTCATAGCCCTCACCCCAGATAGGCTGTCCAAACTGATCCACCTGTAAGATGTGGGAGCCTCACAGAATCATTCATACATGCATATACGTACATACAGACATGTACACATGCATGTAAATATACATACATTCATACGCATGCTTACACATACATACACATGGATACACATATGTGCACATATATGCATATACACATACATACACACATACATATATGAATACACACACACTGTGGAGCAAGACATCCACAGTGTTACAGGCTGCCAGTGCCAGTTCTGAAAACAAAGGTTTTGCACAAATGCTGGGCTTATATAATGCACCTTTGAGAGTGGAGTTTGTGGTCCCCCCCCATTCATTTAAAAATATGTGTCTCATTTAAATATGATGGTGGAGGAGTTGCCCACATTTACTGCTCAGCAAATATTTGTCAAATGTACGAGGAAGAAATACCACTTAACAAGGTACAGGCAGGCAGAATTTCTGGCCTGGCATCAATCACCATGCACACAGTGGGCAATTGCTCAGTCCCGAGGTCTCTGGTGAGAGTGCGGTTTATGTGGTGTCTCCTTTCAAAAGGGGCCTGAGCGCTCCAGTAACCTAATTTACATGTGTCACCATGGCTGGGTTTATCCAGTTCAGACCTCTGAGGTCACACTGCACCCAGAATCCTGCCTGGAATGTGTGCAGAGGAAGAGAGCAGGGCTTGTTCGAATGGCAACTGGTTGCCAGGATACTAGGATACTCGCTGAAGGGAAGTACCTGTCAGAAGCCACCAGTCACTGTCCCTGGCTGGGTCCTTACATGGGAACTTCTCACCGCCTCCCTCTCTGAGTCTTACAGTATCTCTGTGAAGTGTCTTCACAGAGATCCATTTAACAGATGGAGGAAAAGGCTCAGAGATTTTGCCAGGACGTGTATTTTCAGCAAGATGCCCAGGCAGGTCATCATAGCACCCTCCCGACCACAAGATGAAGGAGAACTGGGAGCCGTGACACCGTGCTGATAATGGCAGGGTGTGCTCACGGTGGGGCATCGCTGCTGCCACCACACAGAAAACTGGAGCCCTCAGAGGCTAGATGTAAAGCACGTGCCTCCTAGAGCAGAGGGGTTGCGTGGAGCTAGGGTACAGAAAGAGACGTCCGTGGGAGATAGAACTCACAGCATGAAGGTCCTACAGTCATCTTGCAAACCAGAGTACTAATGCCAAGCTAAAAATCCACCCAAAAAACAGTCCTGCATGAGCGGTCCTGGCATGGCAGGCAGCAGTCACCAGAAATCACGCTGGAGGGTTCACCAACCACGTGAGATCCCCAGCAAGACTTCTAGAACAGGCAGGAATGGCTGACTACAGGCTGGAGTTAACGACGATAGCATACAAGAGGATGAGTACTCACAAGAACGTAATCCAAGAGAGACTATACCATAAATAAACTTTTACATGGCTACAGAGATAACTGATATATAAAACCATAAGGATGGAACAAGATACTACCAGGAGGAGGGGAAAAAGGCAGATTTTTAAAAGTCACAACGAGACTATCTACAGTTTTAAAATATGGTCATTTAAGTTAATGACCCAGGGGGCCAATTAAATAGCAGACCAGACACAAATGAAGGGCAGATAAGGGAAGTAGAATGATGAAATCTATCAGGATGGGGCACAAATAAAAGGAAAGTAATGCAGAGGCTGAGAGGCATGAAATAGGAGCCGGGCCCTTTAAACTTTTATTAGTATCCCGAAGAAAGGGCCAAAGAGAAATGAAGAAAGGAGCATTCTCGGTTTATAAGAGAACTTTCCAGAACATATGCAAGATCCAATCCTAAATAAAATGCCTAAGGTATGGCATATGGTTCACTGTAGAGCACGCATGCTGTATCCTGGGTTTGGAGACAGCCAGGCTACAACTTTTCTAGACAATCTGTTTTTTTGTCACAAGACACCGAAAGGAAGCCTGTAACTCATACAGCTGATGTGGACGGATTCATGAGTCTAAAGAAGGAAGTGTCTTTCTTTGTCTGTCATGATGTATGGCTAAAGAAACCAAGGCTGGGGACATTAAGCGACTTATACCGGGTCACACAACTCATGTGGCCATCTGGCTGGAGAGAAATTATCTTTTTTTCTTTTTCTTCTTCTTTTTTTAAATTTTATTTATTTATTATGTATACAGTGCTCTGCCTGCATGTATCCCTGCAGGCCAGAAGAGGGCACCAAATCTCATTGCAGATGGTTGCTGGGAATTGAACTCAGGACCTTTGGAAGAGCAGGCAGAGCTCTTAACCACTGAGCCATCTCTCCAGCCCCCAAGAGAGAAATTATCTTAAGCGCTGAGCCTGGCATGGGTGGGCATCGTTTCAGTAGGGTTCCCAAATTCCTGTTCTCCATTTAAATAAACTATTCCCGGGAGTCTCTCCAGGATGACTCAAAGAACATTCCATGTGTCAGAAAGAACCGAGTTCAAATCCCCCCTCAGCCTCTTTATGAGCTACCTCTATGGCCGTCAACTTTACCATGTCTAAGATGTGGTTCCATCTCTCTGAACAGTGGCTCTCATGGGACGGGTCGGCACTAAGGCCATTAGTCCTTATAAAGTATTTAGCACAGTGCAGGGTCTGACGTCCCTGTCATTTGTCCTCTTCACCAACCTAATACAGTTGTCGGTGAGCACCACCCTCACTCCTGGGTCACCTTCCTCAGGGCTGGAGAAAGGCATCCCTCCCAGGCAGGGAACAGTCCCTCCCAGGTGCCGCATGGCAGAGTGTTTATGGAAAGGTAAAAGACTGGCTTCCAGGGACTACTTTGGTGGTAAACAGGAGCAGGCAAGAGCTAATAAAATTTCAAATTAGCCATGACTTTTCACGGCCCTTCAATTGTGCCGGCTGATTTAATGGTCACCGTCCCTGCTCGCCGGGATTGAATAATGGAGCGTCTCTGCAGAGTTATGGATGCGGCCGCCGGAGCTGTCACGCTCACATCAATAGCAGAATGCAAATAACCCTCAGCTTGGGCTGTAATTATGTGTTTAAGCAATGTCTGATGGGGGCAGCCAAGAAGGGTGCGATGAAACCCGCCGACGGCAGGAGAGGGTGGCAGCTTTGCTAGGCGGTGGGACCCCGAAGCTAGAAGACAAGCTAAGGCCACCACCCACAGTAATACTGGGGTAAGGCACAGGGTGGTTCTGCCAGGGAGATAGTCCCTCGTTTCAGTAAACGTGTTCTAGGTTCAGGATCTACCTTTATTAAGCACCTACTGTGTACCCAGTACTGGGGTGAATTTGGGGATGTAGCGCTACATGCATCATTATTGAAAGGAAACTTAATGACCCCTTATTATCTGTGTAAGAACATGGGAAGCTGGTTAAGTAAAATGCCTCGGTGGGTGAAGGGAGGGCCCATGCTTTTACACACACATGTGCGCGCGCACACACACACACCTGAAGAAACTGTAGTAATTTTAAAAAGTGAGAAAAATATAGGAATCTGAGACCAGATAGTTTAACTGACTTCCTAAGGGCACACAGTGGGAAGAGTCACAGCTGACGTCTGATCCAGACTCTGTCACTGTGCTACCTCCCAGGAGGCCACAGGCACTTGGGTACTGTACAGAAAATGGGAGAAAATGGAAAACCAACAGCAACAACAAATGGAATATTGCCAGGGATGGTTGTCCCTAATTTACTTAAGGGGGCACGGGAAACTGGGACTGAGGTCAACCAAAAGGCTTGGCCATTTAATTAAAATTAAGTTCATTCTGCCATTGAGCACACCATAGAAGGTAGGCCCGAGGTGACTCAGCCAGCGAAAACGTGAGAACCGGAGGACAGTCAGGGGGCGTGCCGTGCCCTACAGGTGCAGATTCTATACTTTAAATCCTGGGGAAACAGAGGTGAGGTGGATGTGCCAGCATTTCTCTGGTACTGTTGGTGAGAACACGGTATTCCGAGAGATCGGACTTGGCCAGTTATCTCCGGTCAGTCTTACAGGCAGTGCTGGGACGTGAACTTCAGGCTCCGTGGCTCATTATCCTACCATCCTAGCAACTGCTGAATACAGTTGATTGAAGAGATCATTCTCTGGCTTTTACAGACTAGCATCTTGTGCTATCTGCTGCGTCATTTACTGACTGTTGATTTGGTTTGTTGTTGTTGTTCATTAATAGCCATTTCAAAGCATGTCTGCTGAGTGCTAAGGGTACAGCAGAGATGGCCAAAGCACCCCTGGGACCAGGATGGTGGGAAAGTTTTCCAGGGTCACACAGCTCAGAAGCAGCCAAGCCAGGATCTGAACCCGGGCAGTACACAGGTCCCCTCTGCTTGTAACATCCAAGATGTGACTCTGGGGTTTTCCTCGCCCATCTTCTGATCCCTGGAGCACTTACCCATCCTAAATTGTTAGTTGGGAACTATAAAAGTTCCTTACAATAATAAAGCCCGAACTGTGTAGCCTAGGCTAACCTCTTTCTTTGCATTTTTGGAAATTGAGGTGAGCCGTAATAGTTTAGGGGTCCTGAAGCTACACATCCATGGGGTCAAGACAACTCGCTGCAAGTCACAACTCACAGAATGCCGATCCAGGCCTCTGCAGGGCTGAGGGCTGTGCCTCAGGCCACGTGATCTCACAGCCGAGGAAGCTGCCACAGTTACAGGGCCTGACCATCCTCTCTTCTTCCTCATGCCAGAGCCAGGGAGTCACCAGGTTTTAGATTTCACCCTGTAGGTCCCTCAACAACGACTGTGTGTTCTCAGTTCTCCACCAGTGGCTCTCACCTAAGCTGCTCCTTTTCTCGTCTGTGCAGCCTCAGCACCCCTGCCCTTCCATCTGTGAGTTTTAGCCGTGTGCCTCGGATGAAGTCATCTTCTGTTGAAAGCCTTTGGGAGTACCTATGGCATGAGGGCAAATTTCCAGCTCACTAACATGGATTAAACGGTCCAGCACAGTTGTCCCCAACCCACACCACAGCCTCATCCCTGCTATTTCCCCCCTAAACACTGGCATTTTGCCTTAGCATCTCTGATGGCCATGCCTTCTCTCTCCTCTGAGCTTTCCCAAAAACTCTTGCTGCTATCTCCTCAGAAGAGGACAAACAGTGTACACACCATATGCTTAGCTAGCTGTATCACCTTTGAGACTGAAAGTCTGGGGCCAGAGGTATCTGAAGCACCTGGATCTTCTTGCCCTCCGAAAAGCCCTGGCTTCTGTGTGCATCTGAAGTTTGCCAATGAGGGAAAGATAGGCAAACATGGCTGATTGAACATAGCTATCTAATGTTCTGCATGTGCTCTGTCGCCCCTACAGATGGCTTGGTGGACTGCATGGACCCTGACTGCTGCCTCCAGCCCCTCTGTCACGTCAACCCGCTGTGCCTGGGCTCCCCCGATCCTCTGGACATCATCCAAGAGACCCAGGCCCCTGTACCCCAGCAGAACCTGCACTCCTTCTACGACCGCGTCAAGTTCCTCGTAGGCAGGGACAGCACACATGTCATCCCTGGGGAGAACCCCTTTGACGGAGGGTAAGTCCGTGGGGCTCAGCCCCAGCAGCAGCTCTTGGGGAGGAGACTGATGTCTGGCTGAGGAGGCTGAGAGGGTGGGCAGGCTGGAGGCTTGACTGTGTTTGCAAGAGAGGCAAAGACACAGCCTCCAGCACTCCCGCCGACAGCACTGCTGTCCAAGGGCCTCTGAACTATGAGCAAAGCTGTGCCCCTCCCACTGGGTGACAGATGGGGTGAGTGAAAATCAAAGGTCTGAGGGGAATCTTGGATCAGTATTCACTTTGCAGTCAGTTCTGATCCTGTGGTCTCCACAGGAGCTGAAAGGCTTTGACACTGTTTGCCCTCAGAGCTGAGAGAAGGCTTGACTAACCTGGAGGCGGGGCCATTGCTGCACCCCAGGCCACATGTCCATGCATTGTTCCCCAGGCCACGTTTCCACGCATCTTCCTAGGCCATGTGTCCATGCATTCTTCCTTTGATGGTTTTGCCACCTATGGAACATTTTCTCACCGAGACCCCGTCTGTGTCAGGGGCAGTGGTAGGATGACAGCAATGGGTAGAATATCCTGCCTGCCTACTGGTTACTTACTATCCACTGGATATGAAATGAATATACTTATGATATACTTGGCCAAAAATATGTGGCAAGGGTCCTAAGGGACACAGAGGAGGTGTGCTCGGGGTGAGTGGGGGGAACAAGACTTTTTTTTTTCTTTTGGTTTTTCTAGATAGGGTTTCTCTATGTAGCCCTGGCTGTCCTAGAACGCACCCCATAGACTAGGCTGGCTTTGAACTCACAGAGATCCACTTGCCTCTGCCTTCTGCATCCTGAGATTAAAAGCTCACACCACCACTGCCTAATGAGAAACAAGTCTTAAAGATGAGAGGCAGTTAGCCAGGCCAGTGAAAGAGGTTCGGAGGAGGAAGCGTGAGGTATGGCAGGATCCAGGAGCCAGCAAAAGATGACATGGTGTTCTCTGCTCTGGTCAGGACATTAAACCAGCACAGTTTCCAGAAGGAAAGATAATAATTTCTCTGGAATGTCTTCTAATACAGTAATGCTTTATGCGTGCTGAACTGTGAGTCAACACGGTGAATCCAACAGTCACTGAAAATGACTTCTGTACCAAAGAGCCCCTACCCTAAGTGATGAGAAGTGATAAGACCGTGGGAATGAGGAACCAATGGGGCTTGGCTGGAGATGGGTGTGAGGTTGAAGGGATCTCCTGTCTGTGGATGCTGGGGTGGACAGTGGTGATGTCACCAGGATGAGGCTCTAAAAGCAAGACCAGGGCATAGGAGGAAGGTGGTGGCCTCACCTTGAGCAGAGAAAGCCCACGTAGTCATACAGCCAGGAGGATGTGTCTGTCGGCAGTCTGAAGCCATTCTGGAGGTTACACGGTGGTTGGAGTTCAAAGCTCTTGATTTGGGAAGACTCTAGAGCAGGCAGAGTGTGGGCCGGTGAGCACCCAGTGCTTGCTTCAGGAGGGTGGAGACCAAAAGACTCCAGAGCCCTGAGAGACTCTTCCCACTGTGCCCCATGAGCAAGTCCTGGCAGGGGGTACAAGGTCATGGAAAAGCAAAAGGAGAGAAAGAAGGAAGCACTGTATGCCCAGAGAGGGATCTTGACACACAGCAGCATTCCAAGGGCCACCTCCTTAGAGGTGTGGGTGTCACCTGAGGAGATGGCTCACTCACTAAAGTGCTTGCTGCAGAAGCGCGAAGGTCTCCATTCCTACCCTCACTACCTAAGATGCAGGGCCCAGAGTCACGCGGCTGAAACTCAAGTGCCGAGGAAACAGAGACAAGCAGATACCCAGAGCTGCCTGGCCAGCCATTCTAGCTGAAATGTTAAACTCCAAGCTCAGTGGGAGGACCCTGTCTGGAAAAATAAAGTGGAGAACATAGAAGACCCATCCTCACCCTCAGCATCTTGTGTACACGCAGACACCACTCAGGCGGATACGTTAGAGGGTGCATTCTTAATCACACCCCAAAGCAGGTATAACGGCTTTTCCGTGTGCACATGTCCAGTCTCATGCTAGAGCGAGGAACAGCAATGACATTTCTTGGCCAGAGATGCTGCTTTTGTTTCTAGGCAGGAAGCTGCTGCTATCTTATTCAATTGTGCGATTTTGTTTGGGCCTTCCCCCAGCATGAGTTCTTTTAATCAACTGCAGATATAAATAATATTCCTACCAAGGAAAATGGTACTTGTTCAGCCTTTCATGACCGGCCCATATGGCATACAATTAGGGCTACGGTTTGTCAGTTGCCTGTAGCTGTTCTGTTAGGGAGTACCCTATTCATGCCAGGCTGCTCTGTGCCAGCAGGAACATGTCCCCGGGGTATCCTCCTCGGGACATGCTGAGCCTGCTGCTTAAGTACTACGAGGCGCTGTGGGACCTGCCCTGGGTTCTTGGCATGGCTTGCATGGACTTGAGAAGCCTATGCTAGGGGAAGAGCCAAAGCTAAGGCACACTTCAGCTCCTGGCTTTAACACCCCTATGTGCATGGCTCTGATGAGGGCTCGATAAAATGAAAGAGTCATTGCCAGTAGCTGCCGCCCCTCGAATGTGTGTTCTCCAGGCCAATCCTGCATCTCACTCATTAGAGCACTCAGTAGTTGCTCAAGGAATGTGCGTGCACATAAATTGCCTTGAAGAATGAAAAATGCAGAGGGAAAAGGAAGAGGAGAGGGAAGGGGGGCAGATAGACACATTCTATATTTTACCTGGCTTTAGATGGAGGATTCGGGGTCCAGCAGGGTTCAGTCATCTGCCAGACACCACACTGGAGGGGAGGAGCAGAAGCTAGAGAAGACAGCTCCCACGTCCTTGCTTACACATCTGCTGCCTTCAGTTAAATTACAGACACTTGGAAGGCAGAGCCTATTCATTTCCCCGAACCTGTGACACTTCAAGAAGGGCCTGGAAGACGGTATTTGCTTTACAAATGAGTCGATAATAGAAGGTTCCAAAATGTTAGTATGAAATCCTTCTTCCCTGGCCTTCACCTGAACCAGTAAGCCCCTGCTCCTGGCTGATCTAGATTTAGAAAAACTAGCCATCCATCACCATGGGTCCCCAAACATTCCTCTGTCAAATAAGCCTGGGTGACCAGTCAGAAGCACTAAGTACCAGGTATCAGGTGCCCACTCCCTGGTTTCAAATAGGTCTAGAAGTAAAAACCCTTCATTGAGCAATTGGGATGAAGTAGAGTCAGCTTCCCAGCTCAAACTGTTGCTGTCTTTAAAATAAAGGATCCACTTAGGGAGTGCCCTGTTCTTGCCAGCCCACTCCATGCCAGCAGGAACATGTCCCCTGAGTGTCCTCCCAGTTATGGACTGAGCCTGGCACCTAACAGATGAGTGGATGGTGGCTTTTATAGTGGTAGCATATCAGAAACTAGGACAGACTTCGCAATCAGACGGACCCGGACTGAAGGACAGTTGCGTGGGGGGTGGGGTGGGGCTTATGCGTTCAAAGGTCAGTCATCTGAGATGCCGGCTGAGTGACGTGTGTGTCAGAGGGCGGCTGGGAGAATTAAATGGGAAGAAGTACACAAAGGCTCAACCTGGGGTTCCCGTCACCCAGAAACACCTCGGAAAATTACCTAACCGCACGATGATGGAGGCGATGGCGCTAGGAGCTGCCAGCTCCACTTTCTTAATGGGAAGCAAAGCTTGTAATGCCAACTGCTCTCCAGAAACGTCCAGCCCCCATACGGGGAGAAATGGGTTTAGATGGCTGGATCACTATAAGATAAGAAAAGGCTGTATTCTGCCAGGCAACTGATGTTGGGATCCTTGTTAGTGAAGAATCCAGTGACTTCTCCAGGGTGCAGCTGATGGACAACAGGCCTGCTTAGTGCCCACGTGTAACAGTAATAAAGCCTGTGCCCAACCCGCATCCTGGCATCCGATATGCTATACCACGAGTTGCATGGTTTGACTAGGATTCTGCTCCACAGCTTCAAGGGTGCAGACCGTCACCCCACAGTCATTCTGAGTCTAGCAGGGACAGCAGCCTCAGAAGGGTAACTCCTTCGGCTCGGCAGAATCATGGCCATATGCCAGGCCCAGGGAGACTCAGATTGAGGGTTCCAGGCTATTGCTTGGAACCAGCTGGACCCCTGAGATATAGAAATAAACAAGCCACTCTTATAGTACAGGCCTCTCCTCAGCATCCACCTCACGTCTGGGATGAAGAAGCAAGAGAGTCCTCAAAGGGATACACAAGATAGGCGGAGCATTCGCGTGCTTCTGTACAGTACCCCATATGGTGCCAGAAGGCATGGGATAGGGAGGGGCGGGCCACAGCTCCTCAGGGAGGGAGGCGGGACTCCATGGAAGAAACCACAGTGGGGGTTCAGACCTGAGGTGGAAGAACTTCAGAGAAGGAAGAACAGGGAAGGCCTCCCTCTGTCTCCTGTTGATGTTAGTTAGCTTTGTATCAACAGACACCGACTGGAATGCTTTAAAGGGGAAGGTTTGTGAATGCCTTAAAGGGGAAGGTTTGTTTTGGAGGTCTCAGTCCAGGGACGGCTTGCTCCACACCTGTGGGCCTGTAGTCAGAGCATCAGGGTACAAGAGTGTGTGGTAGAACGAGGCTGCTTTCTGCCTGGTGGCCGGGAAACAGAGAGAGAGACTGGGGAAGGGACCTGGGACAATGCCCCCAAGAACGTGCCCCGCAGTCACCCATTTTCTATAACTGGAGCCCCACCCCCTGTGGTTTTCACCATCCTGATAATGTGAGAAATTATTATTGAGTCGGTCAGTGGATCCGCCCATCAATCAGGCCAGAGCCATGGTGAGCCAGTCACCACTTACGGCTTAGATCCACCAGCTAAGGACTGGGCCTTCAACACCCGTTTCTTTTAGGAAACACCTCCTATACAAACCACAACACCATTCGTCTGTGTCCCAGAGTCCAGCACAATGCTTGGCTAAACCTCATGTTCGGCGTAGACTTACCAAAAACAGTAGTTCTGACATTCTTCCAGTGCAAGCGTTATGACCTCGCAGAGAGACAGCTGCGAATAACCTCAGGGGAACCTAAAGTGGGAGGCCGCATACAAGCCTAGGCACCACCCCCAGATTTTAGGTAGTTTAAATGCCACTGTCTCCTCTGGCCGGGATATGAGGACCACCAGCTGCCTTTGCCTGCTGTCGTGGATGAGTCTGATGAGAGGCGATTGGTACCGAGACTTGAGTGAGAGAGAAGGAGCTACTGAGATCTCAGATGGTAGAAGGATGTCCGACCGTCCAAACAGAAAAAAAGAACACAGGACATAGACTACACAGCATGGAGTCAGACAGGCAAGGGTCAGCAGCCTGGGTATCTCCTGGAAACCCTCAAGGCAGAGCAGTTTCCTCTTCTGGCCAGGCAGATGTCTGAGCAGCACTAAGAAGGTTGAGAAGCTGGATGTATAGGACAGATATCACCACCATGAGCAGCTACTGGTTACAAGAAGATGCAGTGGCAGAATAACCACCCAACGCTACTTGAATACAGCTAGAGAATACATTTGAGAACCTGTCTAGGTCTGAGAAATGGTATGACCTTGACAAGCCTTGGCGGTTGTCAGCTCACTCACTCGGCAGACATATGTGGATGAGGGGTGACAGGACACGGCGTGGACGGGGGTGACAGGACACGGCGTGGACGGGGGGTGACAGGACACGGCGTGGACGGGGGGTGACAGGACACGGCGTGGACGGGGGGTGACAGGACACGGCGTGGACGGGGGGGTGACAGGACACGGTGTGGACAGGGGTGGTGGTGACAGGACACGGCGTGGACGGGGGGTGACAGGACACGGTGTGGACAGGGGGTGACAGGACACGGCATGGACGGGGGTAACAGGACACGGTGTGGACAGGGTGGTGGTGACAGGAAATGGCATGGTCAGGGGGTGACAGGACACGGGGTGGTGGTGATAGGACATGGCGTGGACAGGGGATAACAGGACATGGTGTGGACAGGGGTGGTGGTGACAGGACACAGCATGGACAGGGGGTGACAGGACACAGTGTGGACAGGGGGTGAGAGGACACGGCATGGATGGGGGTGACAGGACACGGTGTGGACACAGACAGTCACCAAGATCCTCCAAGAGCCTGAGCCATGGAGATCTCCTAATGAACTCAGATAAACACCAACTTCCTGACAGCTGGACTCTGAGTGAATTTATTATTGAATTACACTCCTGATCCTTCAAAACAAACTGAGCTGACAGGCTACCCCATCAGTTTTCAAAAAGGAGAAAAAAGTAAAAGGAAAGAAAGACAATGACAAATTACCTACTGGAAGATGGAAAAAGATAAAGATCCTGCTTCCTCCAAAATGTCAGCTGTAATATATTATTCATGTTGGTTTTTAAAACTCCCTCCCCACATCTAAATGAATGTTTATGATGATAAAGCAACAAGGTGGATTCCATGGAGGATGCGGGCAGCAGCAGCATCTCACGTCATCCTAATGAGCAGCTAACAACTCCTCCTCAGCTACTTGATCAGCCCTGTATTGATTTCAAAAGGAATTACCGTCTCCATTTGCCTTGCAGCCTACGCGGGCTCCTCCTTGTCCATCACAGGAAGCGTCAGCAGAGGAGGCCATGGTGATGCAGAGACAATTTAGTGCACAGGGAGAGGGGACCTAGATCAAGTTCTTGGGTGGTTGAGACTGGTGACCTTGGACAAAGGAGGCACACTCTTCTCTGTGCTGTGAGGTTCAGTGAGATAAAATACCCAGAAGCCCAGTTGCTATTGGAAGCATATATATAGAACTAACATTAAACGTGCACTCTTTGCCAGGCCTTGCTGGGAATACTGTCTGTAAGCAGCGATGTGCTTAAGTCTCCACCTCCAACTCCCAAACCATAGTGCAGAGGGACTCCGTTGGTAGCCCTTGTTTTAGAACCTGAAAAACTGAGGCACAGAGAAACTGCATCAGGAGGTTAAGGTCATAGGCTTGTGAATGGTAGAGGCGTCCGTTCTATGCTGAATCTGGTGGGTTCCAAGTTCAGCGTCTTCAGTTCAGAAATCTCTACAGCAAGATGCTGTTACACTTGACATCTCCAGCTGGATCTAACCAGCCCGTGAATACCATACAACATAGCACAACACACCAAGAAGCTTCACGCTACAGAGCACTGGCTCAGAGCAGCCTGGCCTGGGCCTGGAGCCCAGCCGCCTTTAAAAGCAGTATGACTGTAGACACATCTCTCACAGACTCTGGATAAATTGCAGCTGGTACTGGAAAAATCCCATTCAGTCAGCGGGAGCTCACAGAAGACAGTGTAAGGGTTTGTACAAGTCAGGCATATAAATCCACTTAAAGTGCCTTATGCAGTATGTTGATTTACATAACCAATAGCAGCATGGAGAAGCAAACACAGGAAGGCAGGCGACACACACAGTTAGTATTTGCTACCTAGATCCCTAATGATTTTTCCCATGCACTGAATACCAGCTATTTCCTTTGAAATAACCGAAAAGGAAAGAGGAAGTTGCGGATTCTCTCCCTGCACTGAACATTTCCTTCATCTGTTTGTAGACTGTGCCTCAAACAGTAAACCTAACACCTAGCACATTCCTGGCATTTTTGTTAAGTCTTTCAAACAAGAGGTGCAAGCAGAAGCCAAGTGACCCGTCGTGGGGCAGGGATCCCCACCTTGGGAAGAAGCTCCTGTGCTTTCAGCCTGGGGTCCCTAAACACAAGGTCAAGTGGCTCAATGTTCTCTAACACCACCCTTGCCTTCAAGCAAGAGAAGCATCTCATCTCTCGATTCAGTAAAGTTTTAAGAGCTTATGCCATGCCACGCATTCAAATTCTAAGACAGCCTCTTGGAAGATGTTTTCCTTGTCCTACGGAAAATGAGCATTAGCCAGGCCCAGTGCTGGAACGGAGTATGCGGGAAACATGGTTGATCCCAGCTATGTGGCGTTTAGCCTGCTTTGGAAATAAGATCATCTTAATCACATGACTCATTTTCTGCCGAAGTAGCCCAGAGGGGCTGAAAAGGTGGCCTCTGCTTGGTCAATGCTCTGGCTGAGTCTGAAAGATGAGCGGGCAGCTTTCCAGGGAGCAGGGTCCGCAAAGGACAGGGAGGACAGCTCAGAGGCAGGGGTGAGCATTGTCAGGAGCCCAGTAAGATTCTGAAATTCTCTGTTCTGAAGGCCACTTGAACTGGGCCGCCTATCACCAGGTAAAAAATTATTAAAAACTCTTTGGGAAAACAAAATCTCTAACTCCTAAACACATGTTGAATTTTGTTTTACACCAGATTAGGGGAAACTTCAAGACACTTAGCAGCTGAAAGGATAGGGGTTCAGAGGTGGGTGGCTCTCCAGAGTCAACCAGTTACCAGATCAGAACAAGAAGCCGTGACTGCCCAACCTTAGTTCTTTCTTCTCTTTTCCCTTGAGTGATAGTCAAGGCTACTCTTTTTTTTTTTTTTTTTAACCTGCTCCATTCTGTTTGATGGAGGACTGGGTAACAATCCATCTGTTGTCTTTCCAGCAGATTCTTCTCTCAATCCCAAGCCTGGCCTCTGGCCTCACAAAGCATTCGGGCAAATCTCATTGCCACCAGCAAGGGCACCTTGTTCAAGCTCTGAGTGTATAGTTGGGCTAATGCCAGTATGTGTGACACCAGTGCTGCTGGGCTGGCAGGAGCACTGTTTCCTGGCAGGGTTCACCCAGCCTAATTGCTTGTTTTGTGTCCCAGCTGCCTGACATATGCTAATTTCATGTGTTGACACTCTGATAACAGGGACAAACACACTAGGGCATTTCAAAATGGCTTTTGTGAGCACTAGCAAGTAGCCAGGAACTGGGATTCTTAGACCTCAGTAACTCTAGCACCAAGCACAGTGCCTGCCTGGCTCATAGGAGAGAGTTGGGATTTTTGTGACTGTGTCCTATAGACACAGCGGTCACAGTCAGGATTCAGAAGGGAGAACTAAGCCAATCGAGTTAGTCTCTAGGTGACCTTGAGCAAATATTTTCTTTCTGAGTTTCAAGTTCTTGGTCATTCTTCACCTCACGAGCAGGAAGCTGCCCCCCATGCCATTACCTAGTGGAAGTTGAGTCACAGCCTCAGACATGTGAGACAGCCTCGTAAATGTGAATGGTGTAGTCATGGGATCATTGGCGTCATGGAGAGATAATCAGAAGGCTAGAGGAGCTCCGAGGAAAGGGTGATTAATTGTACCAAGAAGACTTGGTGATAGCTCTACCGGAGCGGTGACAGTGCAAGAGACTCAAAGGATGACCTCTCACCTCCATCATCCCAAGCAAGTGACCGAGGAGGAAATAAGAGACGTTGTCCTAGCTTGCTTTCTACTTCTGTTATAAAATGCCATGACCAAAGGCAACTTGGGGAGGAGAGTGTTTATTTGGTTTACATGCGCCTATCATCGTCTGTCTTGAAGAGTGTGAGGAGAGGAACTCGCGGCAGGAGCTGAGACAGAGGTCATGGAAGGGTGCGCTTACTGGCTTGCTCCCCATGGATTGCTCAGCCTGCTTTCTTATAGAGCCAAGGACCACCTTCCCAAGAGCGGCACTGCCCACAGTGATCAGGGCCCTCCCACATCAGTCATTAATCATGAAAATGCCCACATAGATTTGTCTATAGGCTAATCTGATGGAATCATTTCTTTTCAGTTGAGGTTCTGTCTTCCAAGATGACTCCAGTTCATAGCCAATTGAAAGAAAGCTGGGAAATCCAAAATGACAATGATCCTCACCTCTGATCGGTGGTTTCTTGCCAAGCTAGGGTTTTAAAATCAAAGAAGCAGCAATTGTATCTTAGCCCCATCCACAACACCAAGCCTTACCTTCAGTATGAGGTCAGTGTCCCAGAAGAATGTAAAAACCAACTCACTTGAGCTCATGAGAACTGATTATTAGCCTGGTGGTGATGGCCTGTATCTTTGGGAGGAAGAAGCAAGTGGATCTCTGAGTTTGAGGCCAGCCTGGTCTACAGAGTGAGTTCCAGGCCAGCCAGGGTTACACAGAGAAACCCTGTCTATAAAAACAAAGCAAAACAAAAGCAAACAAACAGCTAGAACTGAGAGAACCAATTATTAAATGTTTAGGAATTTGGTAAGCTGGTTGCTAAATAGCTATTATTAAAGATTAAACTGTACCGTGTTGGAGATATGGCTGCTCTTCCAGAGGACCCAGGCTTGATTCCTAGTACCCACAACAGTCTATAACTCTAGTCTCAAGGGATTGGATGCCTTCTTCTGACCTCCGTGGGCACCAGGCATGCACGTGGTACACAGACATACATACAGGCAAAATACTCATGCACATAAAAGAAAATTTTCAATTTAAATTAAAAAGCCTAAACCATATAAAATCGAATTATATCAAAGGGTTATAAATATTCAAGACCTATCACTTTCTAAGGATTTGATTGGATTTTATAACTATCATTGCTTTTGAGCTTCTTTGAGACTAATGGAACCACGAGCTAGGAATACCCCATAATAGTTTACCGCTGTGCATTTCTCCCCAACTCTGTACTCAGTGGCATCATGTTGGTAGCTTGAATGCAGCCATGATGGGAGTGTTCACACCACAGGAGTGGGTAAATGCCACCATACTTGACAGCTGTGCCTCTCACTTTCCTCTTCTCTGTCCCTTTCACTCTCTCATCTGTCCTTAAACATTTACCAATACCCCACTGGTCGTATCCACCGAATAACTGCATAAAGGGAGCAATCGTTGGGAAATCTCTTTTCAAACCTCCTTAGACAAAAGCACATAGCATGATACACACACAGAGGCCTCCACAAGGTGACTTTTCGCGTCTCCTTTGTGGCGCGGGGAGGTCTTAGCATTAAACGGAGCTTTCTCCACAACTGAAAGCCATGGTTAAACAGAAAGAGGATGGAAGTGTTTTACTCTAGGACCTGGTGTCTGAGCTAAATGCCTGTCTTCTGCCATGAGGCCTCAGTGGCCTGGAGGGGCTAGGCGTGTCGACTTAATCTTCTCCAGAATCCAAAGCAATTCGCAGGAGCCTGCACTAGCATCGCATCTGCTCTGGTTTGCCGGACGGACCAAACGATAGCCAAATGCTGCTGATTTAATGTTTCCCAACGACCAGGAAATTCCCCCAAAGAGAGATCAATCAGAGGATGCCGGTCTGGAGGCACATGGGTTGGGGGTGGGGGGTGTAGCCAGGGAAGCCCCATGAAGGAAACCACCCTCAGAGGGCTGGTTACCATCCAGGCAGAATCCAAAGGTGCTATGCATGTCAGGAGGCTGGAGAGTAGCCAGGACCAGGCGCTGAGATCTGTTAGTAACTCACTGGAAGGACAAAGTTCCAGTGATACAAAATTCAATTGTCCTCCATTAAAGAAAGCCTCTCTCAGTACCAGCTGAATGCAATTGATGGAATAAACCCTTCCCATTAGTGGAAAGATAATTTCACATAAATACTTTGAGAGACCTTCCGAACAGGACTGCAAGTCCTCGCTGAGCCTCGCCTGTTTAACTGACTTGCCATGTAATTGCATTTAGACCAAGGGCCTCGGAAGGAAACCACTGACTGAATTAGCACCAGTCAGACTGTGCAGAGTGAGGTGAGGTGAGGTGAGGTGAGGGTAGGGTGGGAGGGGTGAGGCTTGTAGTGCATTGTGGGTAGTTGTTGTTGCCTTCAGAAAGGACAAGCTGACACTAGTGAGACCAGCTGCTTGCAAGCCTGGTGTTAATTGCTTTTCTCATCAAACAGAGAAAAGCTTATCACTTGAGGGAAGCAAGGATTTGGGTGTCTAATAAAGATGGGATAGAGTTTGAGATTTTTTTCTCATTAATGCCCACAGGCCTTATCAGTAGCTCTTCCATAGGCCAGGAGCAAAAGGGTTCCTGAAGCAGGGGAATGAGAGAGTGTGAGCAATAGCACCTGCATTTTTGTCCAAGACCTGTCATCAATGGCCATGTGCACAGTGTGTCATCAATGGCCATGTGCACAGTGTGTCATCAATGGCCGTGTCCACAGTGTGTCATCAATGGCCGTGTCCACAGTGTGTCATCAATGGCCGTGTGAACAGTGTATCATCAATGGCCGTGTGCACAGTGTGTCATCAGTGGCCGTGTGCACAGTGTGTCATCAGTGGCCGTGTGCACAGTGTGTCATCAATGGCCGTGTGAACAGTGTATCATCAATGGCCGTGTGCACAGTGTGTCATCAATGGCCGTGTGCACAGTGTGTCATCAATGGCCGTGTGCACAGTGTGTCATCAATGGCCGT
>PVIU01020658.1:0-33463 GCA_004026605.1 Ondatra zibethicus
GGGGGGTGAGCGTAGGGGAGAAGGGTAAGGAGAAGGGAGAAGGGAAGGTCTAGAGAGAGATTGGGGGAGTGGGAGGGTGGAGATGGAGGAAAGGTGGATATTGGAGAAGGGAATAAGATATCTACATTAAGGGAGTCATTTTAGGACTGGCAAGATACTTGGCCCTGGAGGGGATCCCAGGTGTCCATGGGGATATCCCCAGCTATGTATTTGGCCAGCAGAGGAGAGGGTGCCGGAACTAGCCTTGTCCCAGAGTCACATTGATGAATATCTTGATTACTACCATAGAAATTTTGTCCGATGGATGGAGGTAGAGACAGAGACCCACATTCACATCAGAGCAATGACTGAGCTCCCAAGGTCTAGTCGAAGGGCAGAAGGTAGGAGAAGAGTCCTATCTGTTTAAGATTCTCCTGGTCCCATCTCCATTTCAGTATCCTTTAAGAATCTTTACATTGTGCATGGTCCAGCACATTCTTCTTAGTCTGAGTAGCTCTGTTTTATTCCCTCTATGAACCACAATAGCAGTAGCTGTCTTCCATACAAGCAATTAGGAAACAAGCTCTGTGCTAACACTTCACACTATTGTATCTCCCCTTCACTTGCAGACAGCCCTACACACACACACACACACACACACACACACACACACTGTCATCTAAGGTTTTCCCATGAGATAACAGAAGGCTGCTTAAGGTTGAGTTCCTGTCTTCCTTTTTTAAAACATGAACTTTAGACATACCACTTGCACAAACCTTTTCTAAAACCACAGTGCTGAACATATTCCATTCTCTGGCATATAACTCCTCAGGGGATTTCAACACATGTAGACTTAAGTAAAAATTCCATAGCACAACACCAAGGCTTTTAATTATGTGATTTCTCTCCTGTGTTTTTGCTCTCAATTTTAAGGACATTCCAGGATGTTCCTTACAATTCAGGACAACCAGGAATATGTTATCACCTGAATGTTTTACCTAGAGCTTGACTGTATCATTGCCTGTTCTGGTCTCTCTAACTGGAAATCCTCTTATGTAACATTGCTCTTAAACTCTTAGCTCTATAGAATTTTTTGCTTCCAGTTTGAGCTGATTCCAACCCTCTCTGAGCCTCTTTACATCTTGTAACTTCAGTGAATTCCTTGTTGAGAGTGCTTACAGCTAGCATTTTTTTGTTCCATGGGATGTCACCTTGCTTTGCTCCTAATGGGACTAAAGGCAGAATTTTTAAAAATTGCTTAAGTGGTCTTATTTTCCACAGAAATTTTAAATAATTGTTTCCTTTATATCCCTATTCACTTCCCCTGTTGTAGAAAGGTAGTTAAAATTTCCCACCATGATCCTCTTTGACCAGTGTAATTCCCTCATTTAGCACATTCAGAATTCTGTGTCTCTGTCATTGTCTCTCTCTTTTTACTCTCTCTCTCTGTCTTTCTATGGGGGAGGTTGCAAGGCATTGTATGGAGGGCAGTCTCAGATGTTGTTCCTCATGTGCTTTCTCTCTACCGACTAGCCAGTAAGACCAAGTGATCCTCTTGTCCCCACCCACCCAGGGATAGGAACAAAAGCTCACGCTGCCATGACCAGAGTAAGGACTATTTTTAACCCCCTACATTTTTAGTTTTGCCAATGCTACTAAACTGCTGAATTCTTGCTTTCACAGCTACCCTTTGACTTTTCAATGACTATTTCTCTCAGTTACATTTGACTCTCTGTGTAGTATCTCCTGCCATCACCATGTTTAAAGTTGAATGGCTTATGTGTCTTCCATGACTTTACTTTTCAAGCTATTTAGTTCATTTTTTTCTTAGATGTGTGTTTGAAAATTTCTGCTGATGATTCTTTCTCGTAGTTTTATTTTTATCTCCATTTTATGCGTAAGCATGGTGCTTCATTAATACGGGCTGGGCAAAGTTTCAAGCTTTTAATCTTACATTTTTAATTATTCCTCACACTTTACAGCCTTGACACATTTACTATAATAAAGGGAAATCATTAATTCACTTAGAAATATGTGGGTGAAAACTATAGTTCATCCTTACTGCTGTTAATTTACTATGCATTCAAAAGAATATTCAAAAGAATATGAGTTCTGGATATGATTTTCCCCTCAATTTTGCAAAATTGACTCTCTTGGTAACTAAATAGGACTGAAAAATTTATTTGAATTATGGTTACCAAAAGGGAGGAGTTTTGGTAAAGCATTTGCTTTCCCAACAAGGGGACCTGAGTTTGATTCCATACAAAGCTGGCACAGTGAAGCACACTCATAATCCCAATTTTGGAGAGAAAGCGTCAGGCATACCCTTGAGGGTTCACGGTCCAGACTGCCAAGCCTGTGTGGCAAGTTCTGTGCCACTGAGAGACCCTTTCTCAAAAAGGCAAAGTAGACAGCCTTTGGATATAGGTTGTCTCTTCTAGCACCCAACATGTAACACGTGAGCACACACACACACCTCACATTCACATACTCACACACACACATGTACACACAGACAAACACATGTATATACACTTATGGCAGGGCATGTCTTTCTTTTCTGCTTACTACTCTCTTCTTCAGATTCCCTTTCCACTTTACACTGACTCTTTTCATTGTTATATCACCCCCTTGGATGTATGAATTATCTTTTATGAATGTGAGAAATCTTGACTTATCTTTGGCTTTTAGGAAAAAAAGTCATTTGAAATAAATAGTGCAGTTCCAGCTTTAACCTAAACATTTTTAAATAATAACATTGTCAAAAGACAATGTTGACACACTTGATTTCATTCATTCATTCATTCATTCATTCAGTTAGTTATTGATTTGCTTGCTTTTTATGTCCAGATAACTGATACTAATTTTGCAGTTAATAACACAAATGAAAATACTTTTATGCAGAGATCATGTTAAGAAGGAACCAGAATTGAAACCATGAAATGCAGTCAGTGTTTAGAGCAATATTTAGCTTTAGGGATATTTAGACTTCCAATGTTTAGTTTTATAGTTTGCTCCCATTATATACACATTTTCAAGCCCCGTTCCATAAATAAAAAAGTTAAGGTCCATGACTCAAGGTAGGTCACTTTAGAGATCACAAAGAAGAAGTCTGATCTTCCTCTCAATCCTTAAATAAATTCTCCAATATTTTTAGCAACTGGATTGCCCTGTGATCTTTATCCACTGTGGGTAGTGCCCGAATTATTAATCTTAGCATAAGCGTGCTAGTTACTGCATGACCTAAGCTGATTCTGATAGTTCTTGATGTCATAGAAACCATGAAATTATCCAGTTTTTGTCTTCTTACATTATCTAAGTGTTGAGTGAAGGGTTACAATGAACATAAAAGATGGCTTTGACCTTGGACTATTGAATATGTAATTATTTTACCATTTACAAGTATTTAGAGATGCTCAAATGTACCAAATAAAATTGGAGATTAGAATATTGATCTCAATACTTGGTGGGAGAATTTATAGGGTTAAAAAGAGCTTATATAGGTGTAATAAAATTTAGTGTGGGAACTGGCATCTCCTAAGTTCTCAAGGAATGTCTGCTCATTCCTTAAAATACCCTTTGGAGAGGAGATTAAACATACTCTTTACAGTTCTAGAAGCCATAATCCAAAATCCAGATTCTAAATAATATTTTACCTGCTTTATTTTACAAAAGCATGAGAAATTCACATACTATTTTTTAATTTACATTGTGTTCCATTAAAATGGTGTATGCAATTGTTTGTCCAAATTAGAAAGGTGGCTTGCAGAATAAAGTAGCATACAGTTACTGATGCGATAAAGAATGTTCTATCAGCAAGATCTTTGGCTGAATTTATTTTATATCTGTATGTCTGTATTGTAGGTTCAGATGATATAAACATAAATGTCCTTTCCTTACTTATGATAAGAATGATAACTTATTTGGTTTGTAGTGTCTAAATTAATGACTAGAGTTTCAAGAAAGTGATTCCCTTCTGGTTTCATTTTTTGTAAATTTACCTTCATAAGAACAAGAATTTGTTTTTTAATCTTAAACAAAATAGACTGATGAATGGTGGAAAATTTCCTGATTTGGTGTGTGTTGAGATACTGAAAGTCATGGTGAGATCCAATAGTTGAGTGCTATAGCTACTAAGTGGTGGTACATTCTTCTGGACAGGATGGTCACATTGTAGGACTTCCAAAGTGCTGTTGGTTACTACCTACATCCTAATCTACCCCTGATGTCGTTGTCACCAAGGGAGTGAGATCCAGTCACCCATGGAAAGGAAAATCAGAGCTGCCTTCCACAGCTGAAATCTGTAATCACGACTATTATGGAACATGTTCTTGTTTTTTATCAGTTACATTTGCTTTATGATCTTTCCCATATAATGTCTATACAGGAATGTCAGAGAGTATTCTTGATAGGTTCATGGTTAATTGCAAAAATATTGACATTGACACTGACTATATCAAAATCTAGAACTATGGTATTATACTGTTTATAAAATATAACTGCAATATTTGTAGGCATGATTTTTTTAAAAAATGGGATTATAATTGTCTGTAGTTTTTATGAGGGTCAAGGGAAAGAGTAGAAATTCTGTAAATATCAAGTGTTACAAGGTTGATAAATGTTTGATGACCTGCTTCTGTCAGGGGAATTTGCTATATTATTTGGGATGAATTACGGTATATTCTGTCATCCTCAAAATTAAAGGTTGTAGTTTTATATCTACCATTTTTATATATAACTTTTTGAAGAAAAATAATGCATACATCACATTTCAAGGAGTAAGATACAATTTGTAATCTTACTAGTTGCATTTAGAGAAGCCTTATGCTGTTTTTGAATCCAGTGTGGTTGTACATACATTTGTATGTAGATGTAGGCTGTGAGTGTTTAAGAAAGGGCCCTAACACCATTGTTGGCTATAAGTTTTTCTCATCCCCCAAAACATAAGAATACCTTGAAAATATCACTTGATAAGTTTTAGGAAATAGAATATTGAGAGAAAACAAGAAAGGACTTTGTTTTTTATAACATGTACGGTACTATAATAAAATGGATTTCATGTTAATAGTTACATTTTTATTAAAGATTGGGACTTTGTTCGCAATTATCTAAAAACTCTCCCAACTAAAACCATTACCACGAGCACACTTGTTGTTAATTATTTTTAAGTAACATAAAACAATATAGATTTCATTATAACATGTTCACGTTTTACTCCCTTGGTATCCTTTCCATCTCCTCCCCTAACTACACTTCTGTTGCTCCCTCTTTCTTTCATGTCCTGTGTATTGTGGTGGACCCCCTTTCCTTCCTCTTTCTTCCCTATCATGATCTTCTTTCTAATTTCAAGACCAACAGACACACATGCAAATAGACACATACACTAAATATCTAGGCTATGCATACAGAGAAAATATACAGTTGTTATCTTTCTGTGTCTGATTTATTTCACTTAACTTAGTTTTTTTTTCCAATTTCATTATTTTTGTTAAAAAGCTATTATTTTGTTTTCTCTATAGCTGAATTGAAAAATAAAGAAAACCATCCCACAAATCACAATCCCAGAAAACCTAGACAATGATGAGGGCCCTAAGAAAGACATACATAGATCTACATGGGAAGTAGAAAAAGACAAGATCTCCTGAGTAAATTGGGAGCATGGGGACCTTGAGGGAGGGTTGAAGGGGAGGAGAGAGGCAGGGAGAGGAGCAGAGAAAAATGTAGAGCTCAATAAAAATCAATAAAATAGAAAAATATATGAATCATAGATTACCTTTTGAACTTCTTTTAACCTAGACAGTTTAGTGTGTTCTTACACAACACCTTTATCCATCTTCATAACTTTTAAAAATTTATTATATATGTATAGGTATTTTGCCTACATGTATGTCTATGCACCACAGAAGACAGAAAAGGGCATGATATCACCTGGAACTGGAGTTACAGATAATTGTGAGCCATCTTGTGGGTGCTGGGAATCGAACCCAGGTCCTCTGGACAGCAGCCAGTGGTCTTAACTACCGAGCAATCTCTACAGCACCATATCCTGATTTTTTCACCTCCCCTAATTGAAAGTCAGTAACCCCTTTTCAATTTTGTTATCAAGCATACTTTGTCAGCTTGAGCACATGAAGGGACTGGTCCTGCAGACCCAGAGCTGCAGGATTTCCACAACACGGGGCAACAACAGGATAATCGAGGAGAGTTCTAGTGAGAGCCCAGCATCAATAGTGTAGCAGAAACTGCAGGCCTCGAACTCTTTGCAATGAACACTTGCAAGTAAAGATATATAGACAAAGGGGCTTACTGCGTGACTCATTATGTCACATTATAGCTTCCATGATGAGCATGATGAGATTCCCCCCATTTTTTTCTTTTCTTTCTTATTTTTTCTCTTAAATTTTACTTTATGGGGCTCTAAGGGAAGAGGATGGGTACACAGGGACGGGAAATGAAAGGGGCTGAGAGGCATGATGTGAAAGACACAAAGAATAAAGAAAAAGGAAAGTGAAAAATGAGTTTTGTGACATTAGACTCATGTCATATTCTTTTTAAGGTTCATTTACTTCATATCATAAAGCAATGAAAACCAGCCCACAAATCACAATCCCAGAGAACTTAGACAACAATGAGGACTTTAGGAGAGACATACATAGATCTAATCTACATGGGAAGTAGAAAAAGACAAGATCTCCTGAGTAAATTGGGAGCGTGGGGACCTTGGGAAAGGGATGAATGGGAGGGGATAGGTAGGGACGGGAGCAGAGAAAAATGTAGAGTTCATTTTAAAAAAATAAATAAAAGTAATAGATGGCACTTAACAAAAAACTGCTGTTTTGATCAAGAAAACCAAAGCTTCCATAGTGAATAAATGTTTCGTAGCATTGTTATAATTAAGCGAGTGTTTCAGGCACTGAGTGGGCTGTGTGACTGGCACAGAGAAAGCCAGTGTTTTCATCGAGCTTGCAGTGCCTGGCACTGGGTAAATGCTGGATTGATGTTAATTATCATAATGACTGGTTTATTAGTTACTTGTCTTGTTTCTGTGACAAAATACCAGACTAATGCAACTTAAGAAAGAAGAGTTTATAGAAACGTTGAAAGAATTCACAGGGGCTGGGTAGAAGTCTGAGAGGCGAAGAACACTTGCTGTTTTTTCAGAGGACCTGGATTAGATTCCTAGCACGCACATGACAGTTCACAACCACATTAAACTCCAGTTTTTGCAGATCCAACACCCAGTTCCTCTGTGTTGCAATGGCATCAGCTACCTCCTATTCCTATGTCTCAACCTACTCTGCCATTAAGGACTGTATCTCCAGAATAGAGAGGTCACAGTCAGGAAGCATAGATGATGAATGTATGTTCTCAGCTTGCTCTTTTCTCTCCTTCTTATTCAGTCCAAGACTCTGGGCAGAGTTAAGGTGGATCTTCCTACTCCAGTGAATCTAATCTATATAATTGCTCACAAGCATGTCCAGAGTCTTGTCTCCTGGGTGATTCTAAACTCAGTATTGACAAGTCTAACCATCATACTTCACTAGATGTCTGTGATTTCCAGTTTAAAATAATGTTATCATTTCCACAGCCCCTTTCAAATCCAAAGTATTTTTATCTAGAATCCAAACCTAATATACAAACCAGAATATTGAAAACTATGTGCAAATGTAGATAATTACAATAAAAATTAGGCAAAACCTTATAGCAAAAACTGCTAAGTTTACAGTGTTGAAAAAGAAGATAGTACAGACATACCAGGGAAAACTTTTTATTGAGAATTACTGTTTTTAAAAAAAGGAATTCTGAACTGTTTGGGTAACCCAGTGATGTTGCTTTCCACTCAAAAACATTGAAATTTCATTGATAAATTGTTTCATATTTGAGAATCTGAATAAGTCTAAGAAGGCCCCTATTGTCTAGAAAAGAACATATGTGAAATATGACCTCTATTATTTCCTTGTGTCTCACCAAAATTTCTTTTCAAAAGAAAATGTGAGCTTCTTCTAATAACATCCTAACTTGTCCTGGATCTCTAGGTAATTAGGTACTAATCTGGGGCTGAAGGAAAGATGTTTGGGACAAGATTTATACTGTAAACTTCCAGTGCTTCTCAGGAAGAAAATCCAGCCAAGGCTAGAGAGTTTACATTTTTTCTGTGAATGTAATACATCACAATAAAGATGGTATTCTGGTGATAGTCAAGATTCAGGCTTGTTTTTAAATGTAAGTGTTTTCAGTATTTCAAGACTTTAACACTGTTTGTGAAATGATTATGTCTTTTCCTCCTTTCTTGTTCGATTTGAAACATGAATAACTTTATAATTACTGTGTGTTATCCAAAGCCCTCATAAACCTCTTTATTTGGTAAAGTATTCTTCGTGCTTTGCTATCCAAAATCTAACCTTCAGTAGTGGTTAATTTCATATGTTAACTTGACGGCCATGGAGTACTTGTTTGATTTGGGGTCTTTTGAGACAGGGCCTTACTATGTAAACCCATGTTAACCTGGAACTCATATTCTTCAGGATGTTCCCTAAGGTTCAATAATCCTGTCTCAGCCTGCTGAATGAAAGTATTATAAGCATGTGCCACCATGCCCCATCCCAATACTTTTTGTGCATTGGTGGACTTATCCTCTGTCCCTAAGATTGGCTTCTGCTAACGAGAGGACAGGTTTCAAAGAAGAAAATGTGACTGACCTCCCTGAGGAAGATGGAATTTCACTGGTACAGACTTTGGTCTCAAACTGCATCAGAAAGGGGCATCCTATTACTGCTACTCTCTGGATCATTCTGAACTATTTTGCATATGGTAGCTCACTGAAATCTAGGAGATATATACTTTTGACAAACAGGCAAAATATATATACATACACATTGGCACAGGTACGCATGCAAACACACAGCTTTGTCACTTATAGTATCGTCATTTATCAGCACATTGATCAGTTTTAATGGCCTGGGTTGGCCAGCTCACTTGATCCATACTGGGTCTCCTTGAGTGTTTTTGGTGGTCCGGTAAGTGTCTCAATTCCTAAAAGATAGCTTGGCCAGAGAGACAGAGGTAGAGGAAAATGGCATCAAACAAACAAACTGAAAGCTGCTAGTTGGTTTCTTTGGAATCACACGGAGGGGAGGAGGGGGCATGGTATTGTCACAGGGCCAAGTTTAAGTATATCCTCCCAGTGATAAAGGAAAATGTATACAGTGTTGACCAAGTCAATCACAAGCACACTTGAAGCATTCAAAGTACGCATGTGTGCTTTCAATATTTATAGAGTCCTCTGTATCAACTGAAGACAGAAGATGTAGCTCAGAGTACACTTGCCTTAAAAGTGCAAAGGCCAAGAGTATAATCCACTGCCTTGGAAAACCACAACAAAACATCTAATAAAGGGTACAATTGGACCATTAGTTATATTGGCAATGTTAATATTCAAAAACTTAAGGGTATGTCTAATTCAAGAGCAACTGAAAGGTTTTTAATAAAAATAAAATTAGTGCACATAGCCTATTGAAGGTGGAACATCTTTTACAGTAGTGCTATTTGCATAGCTGTGTAGAGTGGCTCAGTTGTCCCTATGTCCCTTCTACTACATGATATGAATTTATTTTTATTTCAAATACCTCAGTAGGAGTTAAATTCAAGATAAAATCTCTTCTCGTGGCCCTTTGTGGAGCATACTATAGAATATTTTTTATTTTACCTAATAATTTTATTTTCTGTCTTATTTTGTACACTCTAGATCTGGAAACAACAATAATTATGACTTAAGAAACCCAAAGCATATAAATAAAGCCCTTTATATCAAAATGTGAGATGAAAATAGCTTTTGATTCCTCATAAAGAAGCTGTTTTCTTTGCAACACAAACAAAACTCTCATGCATTAGATTATTTCACTATTTTCAAGTCATGTATTTAGATATTCAATGGCCTCATCAGTGTAGACAGAAAATTTGTTCCCTTGTTTGATATATAGAAATAAAAGCTTAAACCAACAAGAAGAATTCTATATTAGTCTGTGCAGTCATAAGGATATATTTGACAGTAAGTTAAAATAAAACTCATGTTGGTTTAGAAAATTGATTTTTTCATTTACTCATGCTTAAAGGTAATATTGGCAGTGCTTGATTTATTAAGGGCAGAGCTTTTCTGCAGTTTCTGCAGGTCCTTACCCAAAAGCTGGTTTTGGATTTGGACCATATCTTCAAGACAGTTTGCAGAACTGAGGTTATATGTGCACATCAAGATGTACATGATCTGATGGTTTGGGACTTGTTGCACTTGGGAACATTCCCAAACCAGTCTCAAAACCCACATAACACTGCAGGCTGACTAGCTGGTATCTATCTGTTCTACACAAAGTTAACTAGTGTTAGGTAAGGTTTAATCATTATCTAAAGAAGATTATGCTGTCCTCATATTGAATAGACGGTATATACAAAACAAACAAACAAAAGAAAACTTGGGATACAACCAAAGTAAAAGTTTTGAAGAAAATGGCATAACGTTCCTAACATTACATAGATGAAACCCTGAACTCCCTGCTGCCTCTGCAGTGAGCATTTCTCTCTAACATAATCTGTTTCATTGATTAGTACACATTTTAATGGGATGTCACAAATCTTTACTGCCTTTCCCAATTACGTGGCTAGTAAGCTGAAACACATTTTTATCCTGATATGGTGATAACTCAAGTGATTAATCCTCTTATGTCTTGGCCCATTATCGATACTTTGTGTCAAAGTATCTTGACCTCTTTTAAGAGCAAATCTTGACCTCTTTTAAGAGCCAATGCTTTAATGTTATCATATACCGTGAGCTGTTGGATTATATTTTTTGGTAAAATTCTGGGACCAGAATAAATGGATCATTTATTTCATTTACATAGACAAATTCTTAGCTGTTTAATGGCAACTCTTGAGTTGAAAGATATATCATTGTATATTAGAGAACAATTTCACTTTAAGATTGCTCCATGTCAGCAAATGTGTGTTTCATTGGGAATAAATCACCACAATGTCTGTGGCTGTGCGTAGTTTATATATGAAACCTTCTTAATGGCTGGCATCTTTGCACCAACATGGTTTTTATACTGGACAATTTAAAGACAATTTCTAGCCCAAAGCTTTTGGTCATTTTTTAGAGGCTCCATTAAATTTTCCAGGCTACTTAGAATACCATTTAGTAAATTGCTGCTTTAGGGCACTAGATGATGATTTTTATGGTTTAAAGAGTTAATATGCTTAAATTGCCTGACAACTAAACTACCTAATTTCATGTACACACACAAACACACACACACACACACACACACACACACACACACACACACACACACACACACACAGCCTAACAATTGCCTAAACCACATTTACTATAAGTCAGAGAAAAATGTGTGGATTCCCAGGATCTGATAGAATGATAATAATTCAATTTTAAGATGTTAGGGACACTAGAGACCATATTTTCAAACTTCCTTATTTTAAAGAAGAGAAAACGGAATCAAAGGACTTAGGAGACCACTAGTTGCTTCAGTATTCCTCAAGGCTGTGGCTCCAGGACTCTGAAAGCACACATCATTTGATGAGTAGTTACATTTCTTTTTTTGTACAAAGTAAAATGCACCAAATTATGTTTGAGGATATGAAATTGACAAATCACATATAGGACAAAAAAAATCTAAATATTCTTTTAAATATTCTTTTTAAAATATCCACAGGGAAGGAACTCAGACATCAGAGACCGATGGTGCTGATTGAACTTAGTATTAACTCTTTGCCATACACACCTATGACTGCTTTTGCTGGGTGCTGACTTTTGATTTACCATTTGACATTTTTATTTGATCTTAACTTCTTTCTTTTTATTTATTTATTTATGATATTTTTGATATTTTTTTGAGACAGGGCTTCTTTGTGTAGCTTTGAGGCCTCTCCTGGAACTCTCTCTGTAGACCAGGCTGACCTCAATCTTAAAGAGATCCTCCTGCCTCTGCTTCCAAAGTACTGGGATTAAAGGCATGTGCCATTACCTCCCATCTTGACCTTAACTTCTTACTGTTGTCTCATTTTTCTAAATGCTTCATTTTTCTTTTGTAGTTTAAAAATAGATTCCTTTAACTAAAGATTCCTGTCAAATACACTGTCAGTGTGTAGTAAAATTTTCACTATAACCAAGACTCTCTAGTTAGAGGCATTATATTCAATAGTATTTAAAACAATAATACTATTGCCATTTCTGGGGGTACTAAAATTAATATTTTCCAGCTTCTTGATGGCCTTTTAATCTGTAACATGTGTTCTCTCATCAATATAAAATTACGCAAATTAAAAAGTTTCTCCTCCAGGAACCTATGTCAACACTTCCCTCCTTTCCTACATTGTTGAAAATTAACCAGTATTCTGTGCCGTTCTTGCCTAACCTTATTTATCCTAACCAGTCTACTACTCTAGCTCCATTGAGTCATACATTAGTTTTAATATCTCAGATCAAAACAATCTTTTTCAACCTTAAGCTATGCTACCTGCTTTCTGAAAAGCTCTCAATGTTGAAAAGAATGTTTTCTACATTTTCTTCTTACCTTTGTAACCAAGATTCTTTAATCACCTTCCCCTGAACTGTTTGTGTCCTGTAGGTAGCTTTGAATTATTCAGTTCCATTCTTCTTCTGCTTAGCCTTTTCACAAGCTTCAAAGTTCTCAGCTAGGACAATTTTGTTTGCAGGACCGTACTTTAAAGGAAACAAACAGCTTCAATGAGAAACACAGAATCTACAAAAATATCAGTGGAGGAATGGTTTGCATATGGTCATGGTTTCAAAAGTTAGTCTGTGTTCTATTGCTGTGAAGAGACATCATTACTATGACAACTCTTATGAAATGAAGCATTTAATTGGGGCTTGCTTAAAGTTTCAGAGGTGTAGTTCATTATTTTCATGGTGGAGAACATAGCAGCACTGAGGCAGACATGATGCTGGAGAAGTATCTGGGAGTTCTGCATCCTGATCTAAAGACAGCAGGAAAAGCGAACCACTGGGCCTGGCTTGTTTGAAACCTAAAAGCCCACCCTCAGTGACACACTTTTTCCAGTAAGGCTACAGCTAACCCACAAGGCAATACCTCCTAATCCTTCTCAAGTAGTGACAGTCATTCCCTGATGTCTAAGCATTCAAATGTGTGAGCTTATGGAGACTTTTTTTTATCAAAACTGTAACAATCTGTGATCCTAGATCTCACTGATTCTTGGTCATTGATGAAACAGAATATTATAGCATCACAGAGGATTATCAGCTCAAGGTGGTAGTAAGGAGGGAGAGAGATGGAGGTCAGGGAGATGAAAACATTTGAGGACAAGATACAAACCCCAAAGACTCCTTCAGTGACGTTCCTCCAATGAAACCGCACCTCTTCTGGTTTCCAGGATATCATAACACCGTTTTTTTTTCCTGAGCTTTAACATCTAACCTAATGGGAAAAGTATTCATATTAAACCAGATTTTGCTGACATTTAGTATACAGATACTGTGAACCTAAACATTCCCATGGAGCAATCATTTAGACTGGCAGGGGCTCACAGACTGAGTAATATTCTTGTAAAGCATAGCATACTTGCCTTCTCTTCCTTGGGAACAATCACAGGCTTAGCTAATGTCTACTGTGTACTCAGATCCAGTTTATTATTCTATTTAACCCCTCCAGTTATAGTGTACTTTTAGAATATTATTCTTTTAATGGTGCAACTTCTTTTTATTATTACAGCTGTAATCATTATAGGCTCACACAACATTTTGGTTACTCTTTTTGGGAAGGGTGAAGTCGTCTATTGTGGCATGGAGAGCATTTGCATCTAGACCACTGACATACATGAATAAGCTGTTCTGGGAAATCAGTGTCTTGTCCATTTGCCTTTGTGTTTGATAATTAGGTATGCCCTGATTTCCAGTAACCACACTATAACTGTTCTATGAAGGAAGATATTGAAAACCTTGTTAGCAAGGCCAGTGCCACCACTTATCCCTTCTTTGGAGTATTTGTGTTGTGTTTCTTAGTCATAATTTCCTCTATGTGGCAAATACAAAAAAGAGAAATACAAAAAAGAGAGTTAAAGTTAAAAACTTAACTCTTTCAACCTCTTTCAATAAAGAATTGTGTGGAAGGGCAAAGTTGTTCACTTCTTGAATTTAGGAAGCAGAGTGAGAGACAACATGAGTATATTTCCAGAGCAAGGGTCTTCATTGGCTTTTGTTCTTTTGGCGGCCCCACAATTTTGGATAGTGAACTTTCCATATTTGGTGCATCCATTCCTTGCAGTAGCTGTTCTTCATGCCACTGGTCTCTGGGTAGACCCCTAGAAACATACTCATAAGACTGTTTCCTTAATGTCCTAGGTGTATACTGCAGTACAGTCAAGTTTGCAGAGGCCCAAAAATGTGAATCTATTTTCACCTTGTCTGAAGGTTACAGAGTTTTAGCTTGTTCAAAGTTGTTGACAACAAGTGCGGCTGCACACCTTGACCTAGGGCGTGGTTACTTGGTGTTTTTGACACTTAACATGTTTTGGCCTATACAAGTGTATACACTCCCCTCTGCCCATAGGTCAGAAAACTCAAGCATATTTTCTACTCCTTCTTTTGAAATTGGAGGCTTGATCTAGGTAGTGGCTGTTTTCAGGATACTTGGTCTAGGGTGGGTTCACTGTTTAAACAGAAGAATGCTTTTCTCAATAATTAATGACTTGATGTCTCAAATATTGATGCAAGTAACTGTTCTAGTTATCCTTTGTATCATGTTAAAGCAGTCTTTCCTTCTCTCCCCTGTTGTATTGGGGTATAAAAATGTATGAAAAATTAAACGAGGGCAATTTCAGTATTCACTGGATCCCTTCCAATACTATTCTATGTTTCTGCTTTATTATTTTCACTCACATCTTCAATCTCTTTACTAACTTTTCTAATCCCCATGAATGACCCTAACCTGGTAAGTGATATACTTGTCAAAGCTGGTTCCTGACACATGTTGACATAATTAACAGTCACAATGTACTTTAAAATAATAAAGCTACTGTTAAATCTTTTGAGTTTCAAAATTCACATTGTCTAACTTTTTCTATTTTATGCATTTATTTTCTTTTCATTGCTTTATTAATGTTCTCTTTTTATGCACAGGGACAGACAAAAGATGGATAGATGGATGAGTACCCATAGCATGTATATGTATTCTTACAAATACATATTTATGTACATGTAAAAAATCTCTCTACATGTGTAATTGAAAGCAATTACTTTTGTATTCTCTAATAGTCCTTTGCTTTTCAGAATAGAGTCTTGGCACCAATAAATTAAAGACTTATAAATTAACTTTAATACTACCACCCTCTGATGACAATCCTACTGTGCTGAGGGAGGTATTTGGGTCCCTTAATAAATGCAAAGATAGAAGTCAATTTAAGTAACGTAGCATGCACAAGCCTATGGATCTCAGTCCCTAGCATATCATAAACCAGGTGTGGGGGTCCCACGTTCATCACAGCACTAGAGAGGTAAAGGCAGAAGAATGGAAATTCAGTTAGTTCAAAGTTATCCTTAGTTTTATATTGAGTCTGAGCCCAGTCTAAGCTCTATGAGAAACTGCCAAAAATCAACTAGTACCAGTTAATAGCCTCTTTGTTGATAGGCTTGCTCCCTGGCAAGGAAGAGACTGTCTAAAATGAGTCTTCATGAAATCACCTTGCAGCTTTCTGTAAATGGGGATTCTATTTCTGGAGGCTCTTTGGACTTCATCCAGACTTAGATACTCTAACTGCTTGTAATAGTGCTTGTGCTTTATGTCATCACAGCATCAATCATCATCTCAAAGAGAGGGGAGAACCTGATATGGACAGGGATATTGTGTCAGTCCAGTTTCCATTACTGTAGCAAAATCTCTGAGATTACCCACTAAAAATGAGAGAAATCTATTTTCACTCACAGTTTTGGAGATTTAGGTTCATGATCCCCTATGCCTGTTCTTTTGTACCTATGGCAAGATAGACTATGATGGCAGGAATATTTGCTGGAAGAAGCTACCCACTTTATGCTACTGGAAACAAATAGAGAAAGACAAAGGGGGGCAGGGTCTTGATAGCCTTTCAAGTGACTACCTATAGTGGTTTAACTCCTTCTATGAGACCATACCACTTTAAAGGTCCTGCCAACAACTACCAATATTACCATGGGCAAGAGCAAAAGCCTTTACACTAAAGCTTGTGTGATACCCAAACCACAACTCATTCCTTGATTTGTCAAGTTACAACCTAAGGGAAATGCTATTTACCTTGCTTTCTTTTCCAATGGACTAATATCTCAGTTGTAAATTTTTTCCAAATGATGTACTTCATTAAAGCTAAATACCTTATTGCATTTCTTGGAGCTTCACGAGCCAAGTAAACAGAGTTTCATCTGTGCAGTGAGTGAAGTCGTTGTTACCTAGTTAACTAGTTACTTGTTTTCTAGTTAACCCCTGCCTCTGACACCAAGTTGCCATCCCAAATTTCTTTATGTGTTTCTCTGTTCTATTGAGACAGGGTCACTCAAGATGAAAGTATTGAGTGTGCAGGCTTGGACAGCTTGTGAGTTGTTGGAGACAGCTCTCTGGGAAGACAGTTTGAGTGTTACAACTCTGCATTATTCCAGAAAGGAAAAGGAAAATAAAGACTGGGGCAGTGCATGTGGCATCATCTAATTTGTATATAGTGGCATGCGCCTATCATTCAACTCCCTACATGGCAGCAGGGTCCTACAGCAGAGCTCATAGTATAAGTCTTAGTCACCATGTTTGCAATGGGAAAAAGGCTTCTAGCAGGTAACTGTGCCAAGGGTCATGCTAAAAATAAATCAGGCATCCACGCTTAGAGAAAGCTATCAGATAATATCAGTCCTCCTGTCCCAGGGATATTCTCTAGATAAAGGCAGTTTTGTTGGGAAGGGAATCCCCATGTCACCTTTGGGAAAAAGTTGCCAGGCCATGATAGACTGCAACTTCTAACCAGCAAGACCTTCCAACATACCCTGGTAATAAACCATACCTTGATCCTCCATCTTATGTTAGGATTTCTACAAAATATAAAATTATAGGCTTTTTATTGTGCTTCAAAGTGTCATCGAGTCCTAGGAAAAGAATAATGTCATAAGTAGAGCATTTGGCACTAGATCCATGAATTCTTTAGTGTTTGATCTGAGAGTTTGAAATGATTAGGCCTTATTATTTGATAGAAACTGGTACATACCTTTACAAATATTTGGATTAAAGTACTATAGCAAACAGATGAAGTAGGAAGAGTGAGGATTCACAAGAGCCTCCAGCCACACTCTACATCTGTAGCCACTCTTCAGAACCAACAGTGACAAGTGCACAGTTCTCCTTAGCAATCAGGAAAAGGGTGTTAAAGAAATAGTAATTCAGTTCCTCAAAATAATTTGTTAAGATTTGCGGACATTGATTAAATACATATCTGACTAGTTCAAAGTCTCAACAATATCAATTAATTGGTTAAGTGTAGGAAAATAAAATAATTTGACTAAAGACTTGATTTAAAAGACAGTTTTATTAAAATGGCAAATGAAAAAAATATATATGTATTCATGGTAGAATACCAGAATTGAGACAGCATTTTTAGTAATATATGCACATATATATGTATGTATGTATGTACGTATATATGTGTGTGTGTGTATGTGTATGGAAAAAATATATACACTCTACATAGAAAAATCACCTAATGAGGCTGGAGAGAGGTCTCCAGCAGTTAAAAGCAGTTGCTGCTCTTAGAGAAAACTTGGGTTCCAGAACCCACAGCGTAGCTCCCAACCATTTGTAGCTCCGGTTCTAAAGAACTCAGTTTCTTCCATATTAGAATAACCTTATGGCTTCTCTCAGCACTGTAAACATGTACTTTGCACACATAAAAGTAGGCAAAAACTCAAGCACCTAAAAATAAATAAATAATTTTTAAAAGTTCCTTTTAGGCCTTTTGGCCAAAGCCAAATGTGTGTGTATGTGTGTGCGCACACGCATGTGTGTGCATGTATGTATGTTTCCTATAAGCAATAGAAATTTTAATGAGAAAGGGAAAAATAGCTTGGATTTTAATGTTTACAAGTTGTTAGTATGGTTAATTACATGGCACACAGTTTGCTCATGATGACATTTCCACTATGTGAAGAAATTTATAAAGCATATGATCATATTGACTTCACATGCTTGTGCAATGAAGCCCTCCGGGTCCCTTTTCCTCCCCAAGCAGTTTGCAGGTTGCTGTCCTTTCATTTTTTTACTAAATCTAGATTCCACATAAGAGAGAAAATGGGGTATTTGAGTAAAACTGACTTAGGTTGCTTACCTAATGAATTCCAGTTCCATCCATCCCCCTGCGAACAATGCACTTTGGTGTTATTTATGGGTAAATAGTAAGTCAGTGTGCAAATATTATGATTTCTTTATTCACCTATTGATCAGTATCGAGGATGATTCCATAGCTTGGCTATTATGAATAACGCTGTAATGAATATGGTTTTTCGCGTGTTTGTTGTGTGCTGATTTTAAGTGTCAGCCCAGGAATGCTACAGCTGATGATCAACTACCAAAAATATTTAATATTTAGTTTTCTGATAAAATGCTTAGATTCATTTTGAAAAGTATTTTAAATAAATGCAATGGAGTATACATTCAAATATGTACATATATATCTATGTGTGTCTATGCATGCCCATGTATCTGATAGTTTTGTGTAGTATCATGACACATTAAGACATGTGTTATTTAAAAATTGTCCTGGCTACACATCATGCGAAAGTTTTAAGGAGAATAATGATTTTGGACTTAGAAACTGCTTAAGGTGTGGTTGTGATAGCTCAGAGAGAAGATAATTGGAGTCTATACCGGGGTAGTGTTTTGGGAATGCAGAGGAGGGATATGTGAAAGCAATTTCAGGCAATAATGGTAGTTCATGTAATCAACTCCTTGGGTGGTCTCCAAACCAGCCTGATCTGAGTGAAATAGAGAGCACTGTTCTTAAGCTCTCCTACGTGTTCTGAACATGAGAATAAGCCAGGATATTGTGTAGGCATTGGGGAAAATTAATGACAATCAACCCACTTCTCCCAGAAATTTAAAGGTTAGGAAAGAAGCTTAATTGAGCCATAAGAGAGCTACCTTAGAAACTGACTCTTTGAAGAATGATAATCTAATTCCACTAATTGTATGTCACCATCCTCAGTTATGTATATTGTTAATGTTCTTTTACCTGTTTCAAACATGTCCATTTCATCCAAGGTATAAAATTTGCCCTGCAGGCAGTGGGACTTACGGCTGCAGACAACATGGAAGCTGGATTCTTAGCGATCACCTGGATACATCTTGTTACAGTGTCACAGTTGGTCTTCAGGACTCAGAGAGACCCATACTGCATGCATAGCCTTGAATACTAGGAGCTACACAAAAACTTTCCTATCAGCCGTGGTTTGAAAACCTGCTGTGCTGTGGGCTTAGGGCAGATGTTTTTGCAAAGAGAAATTTAGAGTTTGGCAGAGAAAGAATATTGGAATTAAAGCAAAAAAGTTTATTTAAATTTTAATGAACAGTGGGTAAGTATTTTAGATGATATGAACATTCAATTTATAAGTTAATTTTGGAGTGCTTAACTCAGAAATCCCACAATCTAAACTCCTTCTAATAAGAGTTTGGCTGTGACTCAACTCCCAGTGAAAGGAGGATTCTACTCTAAATTTAGTCTCAATTTTGGATCATGAAAATTCTTAGATTGGGTTGTACGCACTATGGTGTCCAAATGTGCTTAATTAACTTAATGGTCCGAGACTTCATTTTGAATGAGCCCTATGAGATTTATGATATTGGTGTTGCGTGATAGCAGAAGCAAAAGCCCAGGATATGCCACCAGGTGGCGCTTCAGGACTTCCTTTCTCCTATGTCACTCAGCCAACTCAGGATTTATTGATGTGTGAAAGAAGTGTCATGTAAAGGTATTCATCTCCAGAGAGTGGCTTTGAACTTCTTAGAAACAACATACTCATCCTAATTTGGTGAATTAAATGAACCAGATGCAAATAAGAGGCAGGTACTATACAATAATAATGAAAACATCAGAGTTTTGTTGTGTTCTTATTCAGTGTATGACACTGAACCTAATAACTCATCATCTCAGCGACACAACATGGTTTTGAGCTCATCTCCTGAACCTCAACATGGTCCAATAGAGTCGATATAACGATTATTTGCATCATTCCTTTCCTAAAAGAAGATAGGAATGGGAAATCAGAGATTACAGACTCTTTTAGTTACAAAGCTGCCAATGAAACTCAAAAACCTTTCCATTCTAAAATGTCAAATCTTATCCAGCATCTGCCTGTCTATGAGGTCAGCACGATGGCTCTCATTCAGAGAACTGTTCCAGTTGACACAAGTAATGATTGGAATTGAGGGGAAACTGTAAAGTTTCATCTGACATCAAAGTTTCTGAATGTGTTTCCTTATATAAAGAAAGACAAACCGGTAGGGAATAGTTCCATTCATCAACAGACACATAAATACTGTCACAATGAGGATAAAATACACTGGGGGTGCCCTTGTGAATGAATTTAAATTGTCTCATGCTTAATTGCTTAATATGAGCATCCCTATAGCAGTCTTGCATTTCCCTTCCTTGTTAATAGGATTGTCACTTTTCCTCTTTCTGACTGTACAACAGATAACAGCTGTCCCCAAAGAGGTTTCAACTCAGTAGAGAGCAGACAAATATAATGCCTGCTTACAGGCTTGCTTTCTGGAAAAAGAAAATGTTGGGAAAAAGCTTAATCACAAACAGAGATGTAATTCAGTATGGAGACTAGTTCCTTCCCCATTCTGACAATAGCCTTAATCTTAATTACTGGATTCACTCCAAGGAAGAGTCAGATTAATGTACCTGCTAGAAACCACCAAGCTCCTCTAATTAATGGAAAATGTTTGGGAGGTGTTCTGAAGCAGGATGTGGCTTATTCTTACCATTTGGAAACATCCTAATTAGGATGTGTTCTTGAAGAAAGCCTTCCTTATATGTGACCTCTTGTAAAACTAGGAAAATTTACAAGAAATAAACCACAAAATATTAAACTAAATTCACTGTGGAGAAACATTAGAATTCAGTATGTAGGCTTATGCAGTGATAGTGTCAATGATGGGTCAGCCTTGTTTCCACATCAGGTCTGCCCTCCCAGTTATTAATGATTGGAGGGTGTAGAAAGTAAAGTTCGGGTACCTGAAATTATTAGAGAGACTTTTCATTCATTAGGAAATAATCAATTATAAGTGTTTATTTAACGGACTGAAGAAGAAATCACATGACTCAGTGATTAATAGTGTATGTTGTTCTTCAAGTCAGGAACCACGCAAGTCAGGTAGTTTACAACTGCTTCTAATTCCAGCTTCAGGGACTTAGTGTCCTCTTCTGGCCTCCACTGTCACCTGCACTCACATGACACAGACAGACACTTTATGAAAAACGAAATAAATTGTTAAAACAAAAATAACAAGAAAATAAGTAATAATTTAAAATAATATGAAGCATAATTAATAAAAACTTAGAGAGAGATATTGGAGTTCAACATGAAGACCCAAAAAGCAAAGCAGCCAGCCACTGGTTCTTACCTCTATCTCAGTCCGAAAAGACGATCTTACCTCCAGGAAACGAATGAGACTGTGTTTGAGAGCTGTTTCCTCCTGTTTCATAATACTCTCTAGGGTTGGGATTAAAGGTGTGCACCACTGTGTTTAAAAGCATGCATCGCGGTTTCTATGGCAAACCAGTGTGGCTACTGGGATTAAAAGTGTGTGTTACCATTACCTGGTCTGTAAAGCTGAGCAGTAGGGCTGTTTTGCTCTCAGGTCTTCAGGCAACCTTTATTTGTTAAAATACAATTGAAATGCCACTACAATATGATAAAAAATAGAAATTAGGATTTGGGAGATGACTCAGCCATTAACAGCAAGCACTGCTTTTGCAGAGGACTTGGGTTCAGTTCCTAGCATCCACATCAGTTTTATCATAATTGTCTGGAAGGCTATCTGCAGGAAATTCATCACTTTCTTTTAGACTCTGTGGGATCATGCATTCATATATAACTAAAACAAAAGAAATATTTTAGAAAAGCAGAAATCTAACAAGCCCTCTCACTTAACTGTAATTGAGTATCTGGGTAAAAAGAGTAGAAGTCTTCATTTTATTTTTCATATTAGACATAGGAGTTTTGCTAATGTTTAGTAAAACACTGGGTAAGATGGCAAATATATAAATACTACCAGAAAAGTAAATCCCCTTTACTAAATGTTTCTAATCATTTGTTGTCTTTATTATTAATTCATTTTATTCATACATAATTTATTATTATGATTTTATTATTTATATATATATTTATTATATATTTATTATATTATCTATATAAAGTTTCTACTAAATTTAATCTTAAAATTTATTTATATATGTTTGTATATTGTGCATATATTATGAATACTGTAGGCATACATGTGCATATGTGAAGACCAAAGAAGGATGGTTGTGTTCTGCTCTATTACTCTCTGACTTATTACCCTGAGAAAAGGTATCTCACTAAAACTGAACCCAAGTTGTCACTTCACACAATTGAAGTAACAAGTATGAACACCATCGTACAATGTTTTACATGTTTGCCAGAGATTAAATATGTTTGCACTGTAAATACTATTGACACTAATACATTAATTCAAACCTCTCCTAAATTTTAATACACTTCATGAGGAATAAAGCTGATCACATAAATATGGCATATGGGTTTTAGAATCATTTTGTCTCAGACCTAAAAACAGAAAGTTGTTATGCTGATGGCACCTGTTATACTATGTTAAACATAGACAATCCTGGATCATACACACAACACTTAACCCTATTTTGTAGATAAGAGAGTCTAAGAGGGGTTGATTTTTAAGTCATAGTAAAGACCGTAAGTAAGAGTCAATGAGGTGGGGAGGGGGTGATGGTACAGGAGAGCATCATCACCTGCAAATTCTCAGAGGTAACAATGTAGAAACATTGCCCATGAATCAACATCTGTACTGTTGGCCATAAACCAGAGCAAGTTTATGGGAAGAAATAAGGCAAGGGCTGAATCCTAGAAAACTTCCTTTTGTTGTAAAGCAGTTAGGCTGTTTCTTATGGATATTGACAAGATAATGAAGAATTCAAACCAAAACCTTTTGCACTATAGAAAGATGGCTCCAGATACTGTGTAAAGGTGGGGTGGATAAGAGAGGAAGGAGTCAAGGTACTAGGTGGTGCCTGCAATTTTGTGCTGAGAGGATAGTGTGTTGCTGTGGTGAAAACACGATCACCAAGGCAACAGATAGGAGGGAGGATTGTTTGGTCCGATAAGCACCTGTCATGATGGGAAGTCAAAGCAGCAATCAGCAGGCATGACAACTGCAGCAGGAAGGTGGGGTGCTCACATCTTAAACTTCAACCACAGGGAAGAGAGAGTGAACTGGAAATAGGCTAGGTGTTCAACTGCCAAAGCCTGTCTCCAGCAATGCATTCCCTCCCGCAAGGCTCCACCTCTTCAACTTCCCCAAATAGTACTACCAACTAGGGATCTAGTGTTCAAATGCCCAAAAATAGAGAGACATTTAATTCTCATATCATCACAAGTAGTAACCACAGAGATGGAAAAAAATGAGAAATATTATGTTCTATTAGCAAAATAATAGTAACTGGATTACTGATGAATATGTAGGAAAGGGAGGCATAGAATAGGAATTTTTCTTTTGAAACAAAATTTGTGTAGTTTCTACCTTCCAATGCTATAATTACAGGTATATGCCAACACACCTAGTTAGAACACATTTAGTTAAAACACAGTTGATACTTAATACATTATAATGTAGAAGACAAAATGCCATTTTGGCAGGTTCAGTTTTGAAGAACATATAATAGGGTTTCTTGAAGCAACTGATAGGAAAACTTGGAATTTGAGCAGTGCTGTGTGCCTCTGACATCGTACCGATATTTTGTTTTTAGCTGGGGATCCTTGCTTTAGCTATTTAAAACTTTTCAAATGTAGGGCTGGCAAGATGTGTCAGTAAGTAAAGGTGCTTGATGCCCAGTCTGAATACCCAAGTTCAGTCCTTGGGACCCAGTCTAGGAGAGGAGAATGTATTCATGGGAATATTCCTTTGATTTCCATATGTGCACACCGACATACATACAAGTGCAAATACATGCACACAAAAATAAATGTACTAAAATAATTATTAATGTGAATATAAATTGCCCACTGATGATCATTTTTACCAGATAGATGAAATTTTCTTGGGGAAAGTTTCATATCCACTTATGAAAGTAAATTCATCAACTTCCATCTTGGACATAAGCATAGCATCATCATTGTGGTGGTTTACTTGCCTCAAAGAACTCTGAAGTAGCTAAAGCAAGATAGTAAGATTTCTAAAAGCAGATTTAAGAACAGATGATATATAATATTTATTCTTTTGTGATGGTTTTGTCCTTTGGTTTCTAAGTGTCTGATGCCAAGAATGCTCTCTATTTGTAGAAAGTGTTTGGGGACTAGAAACAAGTTCTCAAGAAAGCACTGGAAACTGTTCTCATTACCGTTGTTGACCATAAGTGCCTATTTTTCAAACCACACACTGTAATAAGCAATGTGATTTGATTAGTCAAATCTACTTGCCTGAAATATATTTTTGGATGAAGGAGCATATTTGTACTAACTTTACGTGAACTAGTAATAAGTTCCCCTTCCTTTCCCCTCAGTTCCCTCCTTTGTTCCTCCCTTTTCCTCTTCTTTTTCCTCCCCTCATCATTTTTCTTAAATCTAAATGATAACTTCCAACGCAGGGATTCTTATATGTATTTATATTATTTTATGTTAATTTATTATTCTTTTGGAGTTTGGAGACAGTCTAACAGTTAGGCTGGTCATAAATTCAGTATGTAGTTGAAGGCAGAGGGTGACTTTGAGTCCTTGAATTCCTGATTCTCCTGCCTCTACCCCCCAAATACTGAGATTATAGTCATGTGCTACTATAAACAGGTTTGAGGTTAATTTTTGTAACTATAAAGCACTATTCATTCTTTGTGCTCTGGTTCAGGCCGTACTTGGAACCCATCTCTATGAAGCTCTGACGGTTAGTCTCTAGTTGCATACATTGGTTTCTTTTCTCTAGATCACTCAACACAGTTAGCACCTCTACCATCATTTTTCCTTGGAACACTTGAAGTGTTTGTTATGGAATATTATTTTAACTAGGCAAAGATGTGTTATGTTTGTTTATGCTACAGAATATTACTTTAAATGTATAAAGGTATGTTATATTTACTTTTTGCTGCATCTGTTTAATTATATAAATATGTGTTGTGATTATTTCACCTTTCAACTAAGGATCCTGATTGGTCTAATAAAAAACTGAATGGCCAATAGTTAGGCACTAGAGCAATAGGTGGGGCTGATAGAGAAAATACATAGGAGAAGAACTCTAGGCTCGAGCAGAAAGAATGAGAGAAAGAGGAGAGGAAAGAACAACAAAGACACTGGCCATCACACACAAGGTAAGACATACTAAAGAAAGAAAATATGAAAAAAACAAACCCAAGGCAAAAGATATATAAGAAGAAACAGATTAAGTTAAAAGAGCTACCCAGAAATGAGCCTAAGCTAAGTGAAGTATTCAAAACTAATAATAAGTCTCCATATCATGATTTGGGAGATGGTTGATGCCCCAAAAGAGAAAGCCTCGTACAGTCTTTTGCTTTTTATTTTATAATATATTTTATATTTTATTTTTATGATATTTTATTACATAATTTAGTTAACATGGATATACATTTCTGAATATTTAACGGCAAGTGTGTTGAGGTCAGAGGGTGAATTTCTGGAATAGTGTTTCTCCTTTTACCATGCAGGTCCCAGAAATCAAACTTGAGTTAGCAGACTTGAGGAAAATTCTTTATCCTAGTGAGCCATCCCACTGATCAATCCATCAGAACATTTCTATGTTAATAATATGCTCAAGATCTTTCGTCCATTAGAATATAATTTCAGGAAGATCAGTGTCCTTGTCATTTTGTCCACAAATGCACAGTTCTTACCAATGATTTAGTAAATAATTAGCTGCCCCTTAACAATTTTAGAAGCATATTGGAGCAAAGCACAATTTCTATATCCCCAAATTTAAAGTAAATTTTTCTGTGCTAATGTAGCTGTGTTATTATCCAGTAAAAATGTCCAATAATAACTTTAAAATATTTTTGACTTTCTCTTTGGTGGTCTTGCTATTAGCGTAGATGTTTCTTAAACTAACTGAGATCTGGGCCATCAGAAATGTTAAAATTTTAAAATTCTGACAAGCAGAACATTGAGAAAAGTAGACACAATGATTCACTTCTTAATTATAATGTGACAAAAATAAAAACATGTAACAGTAGGTATGCTATGGATGCTGATGAATATGGACAGTGATCGGCTGTAAACAGTATGACATCTGCGGAATGTCAGCTTGCTGTGGACTTAATTATACCCTTCCTCATTCATATCTACAGCTCTTTAAAATATTTGCTGTGACTGAAGATTGGGCTTTTATATGTTAATTAGGTCATTGAAGTGGACCTTCTACAGTGTGACTTGTAAAAAGCAGGAGATACCCAGCCACTACTCTACTCATATATCCTCAGAGAGGTAAACATGCACAATGAGACTGAAAGACAGTGAGAAAGCTCCCAAAAGATAAATCCCATCAGATGTTGATTGTGGGATCTTCTACTGGCAGGCTTTGAAAGAACACATTTTAGTTATTTATTGTGGGTACCCACAGATGTGAGCCTGTTCCACCTTGACTGGATGTCAGAGAGTTTGAGCTTGTTTTGCTCTTTCAAAGTTGTTGACAGCAGGTGTAGCTACACACCCTAACCTAGGGTACGGTTACTTGATGTTTTAGACATTAAGATGTTCCACAGAGGTTTATCTGATCCACCCTGACCAAAGGTCAGAGAATTCAAGCCTATTCTTGCTCCTTTATTTTAAGATAGGTTTGACATAGGGTGTGGCTGCCTAAAGGATACTTGGTCTAGTGTATTCATTACATATCCTGCCCAAAACGTTAAATCTTTCTTAGGAAATAATGACTTGATATCTCAAGAATTGAAGAAAATAACTGCTCTGGCTGTTGTCTGAGTCATGTTAAAGCAGTCTTTTTCCTTCTTTCCCCACTTTTGTATTAGGGTATAAAAGCACATGAAAATTAAATGCAGGTGAATTGAATTCACTTTTCAGTATTCACTGAGTTTTCCTCCTGATACTGTTCTGTGTTCGTGCATCTTATTTCTTTTTTATCTTTTCCTCCTACATAACATTTCAAATCCACATACCCCTACCCAGGAATGTATGAACCTGTCATGGCTGGAAAATGACAACAATCACTCCAAAATGTGGCTTATGACTATTTATCTAACCAGGATGTTATATTTTTTGAAAGGTAATTAATGTTTCTCAGGGTTCAACATGTGAAAGGCTTAGTCCTCAGCCTAATACTCTTCAGAGGCCAGACTTTTTAAGAGATGGGACTAGACCTGATGAGAAATTTCAGTTTATTGGGGAAGGACCCTTGAATGGGCGCATGGGAATCACGTCACAATTTCTATATTTCTTTCTCTCTCTTTGTCTCTCACTTTCTGGCTATGAGATGAACAAATTTGCTTTTCTGTGTTATTCTGCTATGTCTAATCACAGAGTCCAGAGAAAAGAAAGCCAACCTAATATGGACTACAACTTCAAAGCTGTGAGTCAAGACAAACATTTCTTTTTTATAAATTGGTCATCTCAAATACATTTGGACATGTGCAAAGTTGAATAACATAAGAACTACAGCATTTTATGTTGAATAGATGTTCTGATTTATCTCCCTCAAAGAATCTTATTGCTAACAACTAGATACATATGCCATAGACAGAGTTAGATCAAACTTATCTTAAGTACAACAAAAGAAAAAAATCTGTGAATAGATTCTACATATTTTTTATAACAGTTATTTAAAACTTTAAACTCCTTTGCCAGCAATATTCTTTTGGGTGCTGCATATTAGTTCTCACAATAGGAATGAATTACTTTTTATAGTATGTGGATCCTGGACAAACCTATGTGGTTAAAATAATTTCATTTCATGGAGCAGAGAATACTTTCCTACAGAAATTTTCTATTTCAGGAAATGGTACAGCATGTCAGGCATTGCAGTGTGGAGCTTAGAATAAGCTAACACTGTAAGATGACCCTAAAATGTGGTTCAAATAAAAAAAAAGAAATTCTTGGTATTAAGCTACTATAAATATGATACCTTGTTGTTACAGTAAAATTAAGTAGGTTTATTTTATTGCTAGAAGTCATCAACTCTTATTCAACTAGGACATTACCAAATAAGTTAGTAGTGTTCACTGTGTATCTTAGGATAATTATAACATGAAGTCTTTTCCAAATTTAGCTGAGAAGGAAATCCTTACTTAACATTTGTTGGTAAATTAGAGTTAGCTAGAAAGAGGGAACATGAATTTAGGAATTGTCTCTATCAAAATGATCTAATGGCACGGCTATAAGGGAATTTTCTTGTTTAATGATTGATGTAAGTGGTGCTACCCTGGACAAGAGGCTCCAGGTTATACATACAAAAAGTATATGACCAAGCAATAAGAGACAAAGCAAGTAAATTGGTCTTTCATTTTCCCTGTTTTCACTCCTACCTTGAGATCATCCCATGATTTTACAAAGAAATTTTTATCTTAAACCAAATAACCTCAAGTTAATTTTAGCCAGTATTTGTCCACAGCAATTGAAAGCAAATTAAGACACACATTAAAACCTAATGTTTGGCAAAAACAATAACAAAACAGCAACAACAACAACAACAAAAAAACCCAGCTTTTTCAGCAATGTGTTTTCCCATAGGAAATCTCTCCCTTAAGTCATGCAATTCAGTACTTAGTATTCAATGAATGTTGGTGCTTGAATAGGTTGTCAAGCCCTTTGAAGGTGGGGCCTCATAGGAGTTAATGGATCACTGAGATTAGGCCTTGTTCTTATAAATTTTGGTCCTTATTCCTGTTCACTCTCTGTTCTCTGACTACAGGTACAATGTAGGCTTTCTAGTCCTGCCATGAGAAACAGTAGACCCTCAAATTGTGAGTCAGCACAAACTTTTCTCCCTTAGCTCATTTGTCTGTTATTTTGTCACATGATAAAAAAGAAAATAATACATTCTATAGTAAACTCTGTTCTACGTAATGAACATTTTTGCAAAAATTGTAATACAATATTAGTAGGTCTCAGATCAGAAAAACCAATAGATATTTTCATCACAAAGGATTTCAAAGCTTAAAATTAAAAAGGTTTGAGGTGTTGACAGAAATGAGAGACATGCTTGGGGATTATCACATCCATGACTACAATATCATATAAACTCTATTCATAAGGTCAAGAAGATGCCACTACTTCTAGATCTTAAAAACATACATCCTCCAAAAAAAAGAAAAAAGAAAAAGAAAAAAGAAAGGAAGGAAAAAGGAAGAAAGAAAAAAAAGAAAAAAGAAAGAAAGAAATCACCAAAGAATTCTTCAGTCTTCTCATTCCCAAAGATAAGACCAGCCAGGGAACCTGAAGTCCAGTCAGATGCCATTGCATTATCTTTTACCCCATAAATCATGATTCTTTCTCTCATGTTTACATAACTATAACTGGTGTATTTCATTGGCTGAAGCATATTGAATGTAGAGCCCTGGATACATATAAGCCTGTGAAACCTAATATCTAGTCTTCAATTACAGAAGACTTAAAACTTTTACATTTCTTGATTTAAATTCATTTGTAAGTGAAACCCAGTATAAATACATACATGAAATAAAATTCCTCTTTCTATATCTTTTGCTTTGTTTGTTTAGAATAAGTAGAGAGCACATCCCACTAATGCCCTCTTTCAAGATAGCAGACCATAGACACATAGTAGGAACTTCATACATACTTATCTATTGCTTAAATCAATTAAGGACATATAAGTTGTTACATGATTGTGGCACAAAAAGGTTCTATAATATGAGAAAATGGTTAATCGGTAATGGCTTTAATATGGAATCCATGTATAACCTACTTAAATTAGCATAAGTCTTTTTCAAAGTTATAATGAATTAAGCTACAAGGCACTCATGAAAAGACACAAACATTTATTGGGTATGAAGATACAAAGAGTAAGAATGAACAAAACAAGCCAAAAAGCTTCAATAATTTGTCCCTTTTTGATCTAGCCCTGATGGTCAAACTCATTGGATCTGACAACCTTATCGACATAGCTTTTCATGGGTGGGGTTTGATGGGTTCCTCCTGGACATGGGTCCAGTATGCAGACCTTTACCTATCACTTTGTGAGAAAGCTAGAGGTTAGTTAGAGTGAGGCTAAAAGTATAAGCAGTATCCATATACTTCTAATGCTTTAGATTAATCTATGCTGAGACTTCAAAGCTTAAAGATTTATGGATTTTATTTTATAAGTATGTTTGTATGCTTCCATGAATATATATATATAAAGTGTCTGCAGGTACCTCCAGAGACCAGAAGGCATAGGGTTGCTTGGAACAGGAGTTACAGATGATTTTGACCATCAGATGTGGGTGCTGGGAACAGAATCCAGTTCCTCTGCAAGAGCAGTAAGTACTCTTAGACACTGAGCAAACCATCTCTCAAGCCTGAAGTATGTAAAACTTTAATAGTGTTGTCTTAAACTTTTCTTTGTTATTAAGAAACAAATAATAATTTACTTTTTTAGTCAACATTATTAATTAGTTGTTCATATGTGTGAAAGAGAGAGAGACAGACAGAAAGAGAGAAAGAAAGAGAGAGAGGGGGGAGTATGTAAGGACTTATTTCTCATTACATTATATTCTAAAGTCCAGGTACAGGAGGTAGAACAGAAACTGTGACACACTTGTATAAGTGAATATTCTTATGAATCAGTATATTCTAGTGAGTTGTTCTTCTTAGCCAATGTAAAAGGACACACACACTCAAACAGACACAAATATACACACATGTTATAATTAAAGTCAAAAGAAAGTGTGCTCTCCTCCTGATCCAATAAAGTAGAACACAGAGAGATTATGTACCTACAATGAGCAGTGTTCGGTCATCCTGCTACTGTCTTTTGTCTATTATGGTATGTTTTGAACATCTGATTGATTTTGCCCAATTATCTTTGAGCAAAATCAACCATGACTTCCACAGTTTGGATGGGTTTATTACCCATAGGGCTCTTCCATCATGAGCTCCCCTTTCTCCCTATTGTCTTGAATTGAACATTAGAAGCTCATGGCATTATTATCAGAGGGTAGAAAGGTAAATGTGATGAATTTAAGCCTTGATGAGGTGGAAAACTCGCACACACACACAAACACACACACACACAGAGAGAGAGAGAGAGAGAGAGAGAGAGAGAGAGAGAGAGAGAGAGAGTAATGTACTCCTAAATTTCAGATTCTGTTTATTTCAGAAACGTGTATTCATTACCTGGGAAAATGACAGGGGACACCAAAGTTTAATTAAACATTCCACAACACACCTGAATTCTAATTCACCATTTCATCACAAATCCCTGATGAGATACACAGAAACCAAGTTTAAGAAATATCCTTACGCATATCTGTACATCCCTCCTGTGTGTGCTGGCCTGTATCTGTCCTTTCTCTGGAGAAAACAGTGTTAACTTATATATAGGTCTTATAAGTCAAAAGAAAATAAAGGTCCACAGTGTAAATAGTTGACTTTTTAAAGCTTCTGGAATTTGGAAATCATGTGGGCTGTCATAACAATACAAGCATCCTGTTTAAATAGTTCTGTGATGATGGCTCATTTTGGTAGGAAGCCTGTGAGTGGTGGTAGTCCTCCTGTTGATAGGAGAATTAGTGAGATTATAGGTAGCGCTATTGGTATCTTATTTCATATAAGAAATATAGAGGTGATAGATGTGAATGAATGATAATGGAAAACTATAAATAGTGGGATAGTTATGAGGATATAAATTATAAGGTTGAGGGCTGTGAGGTGCGGGTTATATGGTAGGATAGAAATTATTCAGCCTATATGGGCAATGGATGAATATGCTATGATTTTTCGTGTTTGTGTCTGGTTAAGTCCGTTTCAGGCTCCGATCAGGACTGAGATGATAGCTGATGATAGTATAACTTCATGGTTTATTAGTTCGTAAAATTGAAATAGGATTGATAGGGGGGCAATTTTTGTTATGTGAGAAGGATGAGTCCTACTTTTAATTTGATGCCTTGGTGTTACTTCTGGTAGTCATGAGTGGAAGGGGGCTAATCCCAGTTTAATTGCTAAAGAGATAAAGGTTAGTGTTATAATAATATTATTAGTTTCGGGTTGAAATGTCCATAGTCCTAGTTGTTTAAAGTTTATAATAATGGAGAGTAGGAGGATTATTGAGGCGGTTGCCTGGGTAAGGAAATATTTTGTTGCTGCTTCTGTAGGGCGTGGGTTAAGTTTGTTAGCTATAAGGGGGATTAAGTCTAGAAGGTTTATTTCTAGTCCAATTCATATGATGAACAGGTTGGAGCTTAGTATGGTAATTATGGGTCCTATTAGGATTGTGAAGTAAATAATTAGGAGTGTAATCGGGTTAATTAGTACGGGAAGGGGTTAAACCAACATTTTCGGGGTATGGGCCCGATAGCTTTATTAGCTGACCTTACTTAGAATGGGGTGTAATGGGTAGCACGGAGAATTTTGGATTCTCAGGTATAGGTTCAATTCCTATTGTTCTAGAAATAAGAGGATTTAAACCTCTATAATTTACTCTATCAAAGTAACTCTTTTTCAGACATATTTCTAGGTGTAAGGAGGGATGCTTGCTATGAAGATTGGGTAAGAGATATGTCATATGCAGAAGGCTAGGGTAAGGGGTAAAAAGTTTTTTCATAAAAGGTGTATTAGTTGATCATATCGAAATCGTGGGTAGGAAGCTCTGATTCATAGGAATAGAGTTGTTAGGATCAGGGTTTTAACTATAAAGTTAGTTGTATATAGTTCTGGGTTATAGTGGTTGTGGAATAGGCCTATGAATAAAGGACATTTATTAGGATAATATTTATATATTCGGCTATGAAGAATAGTGTGAAAGGTCCGGCAGCGTATTCAACGTTAAACCATGAAACTAGTTCTGATTCCCCTTCTGTTAGGTCGAAGGGGGCACGGTTGGTCTCTGCTAGGGTGGAAATATATCATATTATGGCTAAGGGTCATGCAGGGATTAAGAGCCAGAGTGGCTCTTGTGTATAAATTAGTGATTGGATTGAAAATGATCCGTTTATTAATAGGACAGATAAAAGGATAATTGCTATAGTTACTTCATATGAGATTGTTTGT
>PVIU01020659.1:0-33479 GCA_004026605.1 Ondatra zibethicus
GTGTGTGTGTGTGCATGTTTATATGACTGTAGTGTGTGTGTGCATGTGTATATGAGTGTAGTGTGTGTGTGTGTGTTCCATTTTCACCCTTGTTCTGGCATCAAGCTCGACTATGCTCCAACCTATTATTTGTCTCTCCGCAAGTATTTCAGTCTTTCTGGAAGAAGCTGCATCCCTGCCCCATAATTGGCTCCATCCATAAAGAGCAGAGCGAGCATTTTACAACTCACAGTGTGGCCGGGCAGTGGTGGCTCAGGCCTTTAATCCCAGCACTCGGGAGGCAGAGGCAGTGGATCTCTGTGAGTTCGAGACCAGCCTGGTCTACAGAGCTAGTTCCAGGACAGGCTCCAAAGCCACAGAGAAACCCTGTCTCGAAAAACAAAACAAAACAACAAAAAAACAACTCCCAGTGTGTGCCACTTTTCACCTGCTGAACTCTACGGTCCCATGTCCTAGGATCATACACACACGTTCTTCATGTCCTAGGATCACACACACACACACACACACACACACACACACACACACACACACACACACACACATTCTTCCTCATGTCCTAGAATCACACACACATGTTCTTCCTCATGTCCTAGAATCACACACACATGTTCTTCCTCATGTCCTAGGATCACACACACATGTTGTTCCTCATGTCCTAACTCCAAGCCTTGCGTCTTCCTTGCATGGATTGGTGTTTAATTTATTTTCAGTTCATCTGCACTTCCATGGCTCTTGGAGCAAGCCTCTCTAGATGTTCTGCTTCTGTGTTATCATACTCTGTGCTCTGTTATTTTGCATGAAACAGGACTTAACATGGTATTCTGTGTAGCATGGACACTGATTTCTACTAGTCATGCTTTGGGCTTTGAATGAGTTTATTAGGCATATAACAGCCAAAGCAAAAAGTCAGATGATAGGTGGATACACAGATAGGTAACATAACATCATCAAATCAAATGCCTAGAACATCCAGTAGAAATTCACTGAGGAAGCCCGGTTGAACCAGTCAGCTAGAGTTCCCGATAGAGTGTTCTTTCAGGCAAGGCTTCCAAAGAAAAGGACAAACAACAGCAAAAGGTAACATCACCAAATCTGGGGTTTGCAAACATCCTGCAGAAACTGATTTGGGAAGTGGAGCCAATGGAATTTCTGACTAAGCTTTTTCTCCAAGGTTGAGCTTCCTCATGTTGATCCTGCTTCTCTTCCACCCCACAGGCACTCATATCCAATGGGGTAAACAGCAGTAACCTCTTTTGGAAATACTTCCAGCTCTTCTCAAAGACACATTTTTTTTAAAAAAAGTTTTAATATAATATTTTTGTTGATTATTTGGAAACTTCACATAATGGCCCTGATCACATTCACTTCCTAGTCCTCCCAGGTCCACCCCTTACCTTTGTGACCGTACCCAAGACAAAAGAAGAAGAAGAAAAAAGAAGAGAAAGAAGGTACCAAGTCCAATTTATGTTGCTGATAAACTGGCTAGGGCATCATCAAACTCCCTTAAAGAAAATTAATATCTTCCCCAACCTTACTTCTTGCTAGAAGCTATCAGCTGTGGAGAGCTACACTTCAGCATCCCTAATGCAGTTTTTAAGAGTTCTTTTCAATGGTTTCCTGCTGTTTTCATGGGGTGGAGTGATGTAGGGTGAAGGAGAGAGGTGTCACAGAAGCCTTCTGCGTCTCATTCTCAAGTGTGAGTCTGCAGTCATCGACCACAGAAGAATCTTCCTTGAAGGCTACGTTTTTTTCTCTTGGGGTGTTTTGCTGTTGTCCTTTCTTCCTGTCACAGAGTTAGAGTGGTCCTAGAGGACACTTTGAGGCAAATATGCTTATGAAGAAGTGGTGGGTGGGGCAACCGCACTTTCAGAAGCAGCTTCTCAGTGAGCTGAAACAGCATGCAACAATTTACCAATACAATGCGCATCTCACAGGTATGTGTTGGGTGGAAGCTATGTATAAACCTGGTTTTATTAAAAAAAAAGTTGAGGATACATCCTAGGATCTGCAGGGGAAATAAAATCATCCATAATAAGTCATGACGAAGACGTCGAGTCCCTTTGTATTCAATTGTGCAGAGAGTCTGGAATGACATTAGACTTTGTGTGTATATGTCATTTTTCTTATTTTGTCCCATACCCTTTAGAAACTCACAAGAGACTTGGATGGTGGCTATTTTATTAGACCACTGTTTAAAAAAAAAATTGGGCCAGTGAGATGGTTCAGCTGTTCTCTGGTAGCTGACACCAAGCCTGCGTACCTGATTTCAATCCCTGGGAACCACATGGTGGAAAGAGAGTCGTCCTCTGACCTCCGGACACTGCTTTTAACTGGAGTTGCCAACATTTTCTTCTTTTTCTAACCTACTTGTATCCTGTATTATTTCATCCTTTGTATTTTATGTCCCAAACTCTCTTGTGTTTTCTACATAATCATTTAAAAATATTCCTAGACTTTTAACGTCGTTTTCTTTGGTTTCTTGGAAATTGTTGAAAATAACCCCATGAGGCAGGAAGATAGGATTATGAATTAGTTAAAATTGTAAGTCTCACCACGCTTGCTTTGCTTTAGATCCTTAGACTCACATATTTTCTCCTTTCCCTTCTCTCTTTCCTGGACACTCCTGCTTCGGCTCCACTTGTGTTTTTTTCTCGGGTATTCTGCTGCCCTCGGTCTCATGCCCTGGATCACTCTATCTTTTGGGCATTCTCATGGCGCCTGGGTTTTCACATTTAGGACTTGCTGCAGCTCCATTGAGACGACTGTGAGCACATGAAGTTCTAAGACTGTGCCGCATTGAGGACAGGCCGTTTAAGCGTGCTTCTTTATACTCTTCGCTCCATCATCTTCAACATGTCTGATGCGCAGTGAGCATTCGGTAAGTGTTTTCCATATATGTGCAACCAAATGACAGTTAGTAAGGAGCAAATCATGAGACATGTGTGTCTGGACTCAGTCTGTTAGGACCAAGAGTGCGCAACAATGGAGACAGAACACTACAATCTTTGAAACCAGAAACAAACTTTATTCAGAAAAAGAAAAATTCGAAAAATCACCACAGAGCACAAAATCTTACCAGCAGCTGGGACCACAGTCAGAGTTGGGACCACAGCCAGATTTGGGCTTCTGAAATTGTCGCAATCGGGGTGGTTTCTGAACTTCCCTTTTATAGTAAGAAGTAAGCATTAGGCATGGACAAAAGACATTTCACAATCTGGAGGTAAAACTTAGGTGCAAAATGTTTTTATGATTCTCGCTAACAAAGTTTTCGGTTAAACTAGTGTTTGTATGAGTCCACTGCTTCCTCCCCGCACCGCTAATGGTGTTCACAGAACCTCTGCAGTTCCCTGACACTGCCCGTTTCTCACAGCAGGGAACAATATGCACAACCAAAAGCCAAGTACAACCCATCATTAAAAGCTAACAGTTCATGGCAGTTGCTGCTTGTAAGTTAGATTGTAAAATCTAACCCTTAACTACAGAGAGCCATTTTAAAAACTCACCTTTGGTCCCAGACACGGTTGTCGGTTGTAAAACAAAGAAAGGCATTGTTAATAGCTAATCCCTTGGCCACTGAGAACGTTGGTAACAGTTCGCTCTCATTCTCCCAGGCTTACAATTTTTTATTTCTGCATTTTTACATTCCTATTTCTGGAACCTACATTTCTATATCTTCATTCCTGGACTCTTCGGTCAGTCTGGACAGTCAGGAGACTTGGAGACCACTTCTGCAGAGAGGACTATTCCAACCCCGGCCCCATAGAATGGTAATTGTTACTGCATATAATACACAGAACTTCTCTTTATTTTTAATATTTATTTAAGTGCGGTCTTTGCGACAGAGTTTTGGTATGCAGTTCTGACTAGCTTTGAACTTTTTAAGTAGCTCAGGCTAGTCTTGAACTCATAAACTTCCTGTCTCAGGCTCCTCTGCTGGGATTACAGGTATGTGCCACCATGTCTGACTCTAGAACATGTCTTCAAACATTTCCAAATTATCTTTGTCCTTTCACATTTGTGAAAACTGGTTAAATTGCCTTGAGACACTGCGGAAGGGTAGAACTTAAGTCAGGGACCGAGTATCTATGGCTTTTGAAACTGAATTTTATCTGTACTAGAGGTTTACTACACAGAAATGGGTTAATGGCCTATAATATGACTTACGTGCTCAACCAAAGTTAGTTCACCACAGAGGGAGGACGAGAGGACTACCAAGGGAGGGTGCTGGAGTCTGGAAATAAGAGGCTACCTTGAATCTGCTAAGATGGCAGCCGAAATAGAAATGTCCCCAGAGTTTTGTTATCCAAGTTTCCAAGAGGATTTGTTTCAGTTCGATAGTACTTAATGGCTACTCATGATGAAGTTGTTTACGTCCACAGCTCCAGAAGACATTTAAGGAGTTCTGTCCTGAGCCAGAGGGCTTACTAGTTCTTATACTCTATGAAGCTTCTGGATCAAGCATTCAGCTCGGTCTCTGTTGGTGCTCAGACATGATAGCCCAGAGTGCAGTTCCTTGGTATGCAACTACTTTGAACTAAAGAAAATGAGTAAGGCTTCAAGAAAAGAAATGTTCCTTCTGCCTTCCTCCTTTTCTCATCCTCCATCCCTGCTTGTACCCCAGAAGTGTGCTGTGGGGAAAGAATTCTCCTTCCAAACACATCATGGGAACCAGAGTTAGATTGCAGAGCAAGTCATGAAACTTGAAGAAAGCATATCGGAAAAATCACATTCTAGAAGGGTGATATCTGCTACCTGAGGAAAATTAGTTCCTCAGAGAGATCAGCAAGAATCTGTACCAAGCAAGCTTCTTTAAGACACCTAATTTAGTAGCGGGGTAACTTGGGAGGTTGGTAGCTAATTCCCCCAGGCTTTGAGATTCTCTGTTCTTACTCATTTATGATCCCTGGAGAAGATAAGGAATATTTATCAACACTTCACCCTTCGGCTCTGCACTGGCTCCTCCCTGCTGGGGTCATGGTCCCCTGTGTGCTCCTTCTGTTCCCCTGTCTCTCTTTACTGACTTTGAGGCTGCCTCTGTGCTTTTTGGTCTGCCTTCTCCTTGCTGTGTTTTTTTCTGTCTCTGGTCCTGACTCTGCTTTTGCAAAAGGATCAGACGTCAGAGGTATAAACTAGCAGGAAGTAAGACAGACAGAACTCCTGGGGGAAGCAAAACTGGTAGATCTGGAGAGGAAGAGGGCTGGTGGAGCGAAGAGCCGGAGCTGTGGCCAAGGCGGGCTCTATGGGGTGGAAGGAGGAAGTCTATTTCTGCAGCACACCTTCACACAAGACAAAGGCGTGAGAGAAGAGTGCCTGCCAGCTTCAATCTGACTGCATCCCAAGGCTTTCCTCAAAGCTTTTCTAGGCTCTTTAGGAGAGCAAGTGTTCTAATCCCAAGTAATATAAACCATAAGTGACAATATGTATTCATAATATGTTTTTGCCTGGCCATCCAAGACTGCAGCCAGACATCTGGAGACTGAAGTCTGAAAGCCCACCTTGGAGACTTACAGGTCATTTCATAGAAGCAAGCAGAGGTTTGTATCTGTGAATACATTCTTTTGGTGACTATGGGGGCAAGCACCAAGATACCTACCTTCTCTGGACATTATAGCGTAGCATGCATCCTTAATGACAATTGATTTCTGGAACGGGCCTTAGTACCTTAGGATTTTGAAGGTGATTGGAGAAGGTGATACTTTCCCATATCGAGGTGAGTTACTTTGTAACTTATCCTTTAGTGAGGCGTAGTGGCTCTGGTGGGTTCCTTGGTAGTACTCTTCCTCCCGTCCAGGAGTATTTAAATGTGGGGAGGTAATGTTTATGTCCTTCCAGATCTTGCAATTCCTAGAGGTAAAATGCCCATCTTGTTCTATTATGATGGGATGTTGTGATCCAAGATTGATGAGGAAAGCTGGGTGACTCTCGTGGTTGGGAACAAGAATAACCTTTACTCATAACATAACTGGTTGTTATTGACTGGTCAGATTAGTTACTGTGGGGTGTCAAGAGCCCCCCTTCATGCTTTCGTACTATACACACTTAGAGAGACTGCATTAAACACCGGCCTAAGGATATAATTAAGAATACCCATGATCTCTTCCTTTTTAAGGTTTATAGCTTCTTAAATGAGAAAGCCTCAGGAAACAAAATAAGATAGTGTAATCAGCACTCTGATTTGATAATCATAAATGCCTGTAAATATTTTCTAGCTTTCATACGGTGAGAAAATTTGGTGGGGACAGTGGATAAATACAAGTTTTCATCAAAAGAGTGGCATTTGAGCAGATCAAACAGGGACAGAGGGACATAGTAAACTATGATCTCACGTGTGGTGTGGAGAAGGGCCATATGAACTTTTCTCACTGAGAGTCTCACCTAGGACTGTTAGTAATGCAGCCCTTCATCTGGCAAAGGGAATTATCGGCTGTCTTCAGAGTGCTCTCTAGGAACCACACATCTACAATGAGATCAGTCACACCTAGGATCTGGCAAGGTAGGGGACTGAGAGATTTACAGAAATTCTTCACTGTGTACTGCAGAGGGGACGTGCACAAGAGAGCTAAGAGTGTGAGAAGAATTCATACACTCAGGAAATGTGCCCTCAAGTTAGTGTGACCTTGTTGTCCTTGGCAGATAGCAAAGAGGTGAACATGTTTTTAATAACTATTAAAATTACTTTCTAAAGCTAAAATATAAAGTGGATCTATGAAGAAGAAAAAATTAATAAGTGAAAACCTGGTTTGAAGCTCATGGAAATAAGGTTTTTTTTATTGTCAACGCCTTGATGCTACTCATTCCATCCTCCTTCTAAGGACAAAGCAGTCTTACTGTTCATCCTCTTACAAGTTACAAATCAATTTATTAATTTATCTTGTTACAGTAATTCAGGCTGCCACCATCTACCTCATTATAGCACTTAAAAATCTGCTTCTAATAGATTATAATTATGATTCATGTGGAGACATATTGATGTTGACAGAGGTTTCTGTTTTGCCCAGTTCCCGCAATCATTAAGTCCCAAAGAAATCACACAGAGGTCCACATTAGTTATAAACTGGTTGGCTTAGTAGCTCAGGCTTCTTATTAACTCTTACAACTTATATTAGCCCATCATTCTTGTCTATGTTAGCCATGTGGGTTGGTACCTTTTTCAGCGAGGCAGTCACATCTTCTTCTGTGGCTGGGACAGGACTGCAGACTCCGTCCTCTTTTCAGAATTCTCTTGTTCTCATTGATCTGCCTCTACTTTCTGTCTGGTTGTCCCACCTACATTTCCTGCCTGGCTACTGACCAATCAGCGTTTATTTTAAAATATAATTGACAGAATGCAGACCATTGTCCCACACCATATTGACTCAAGAAAATTTAAGAAAAACAAAACAAAAAGCTAGACATTGAACCCAGGACCTTGTGTGTGCTAGAAAAGCATTCTACAGCTCAGCTACATCCCCATCTGGCAGAGAACTCTTATTTGAGCACCTGAAGGAATGAGTGCCTTGGTTCTCAGTTTTCAGAAAATGCTTCTAGTAGCCTTTCAAGCAAGCCCAGAAGACTTGATGCTTCTGTAGGCCTACTAATCACCCATGCATTCCTTGAGTTTTTTCTTCTTTAAACATAAGAAAATAGACTTGGGAATATAATTTGATAGGATAGTTGCAGATTACATGTGAAGCCCTGGGTTCAGTTCCTAGCACCCTTAAAAAAACAAAAATGAAACAAAACCAAATTGAAACAGTCTTAATTAAATTGTCCAAATAAAGTGTTGCTTGAGAAGAGATAATTTTTTTTTTTGAGACAAGGTTTCTCTGTAGCTTTGGTGCCTGTCCTGGAACTAGCTCTTGTAGACATGGCTGGCCTTGAACTCCCAGAGATTCACCTGACTCTGCCTCCTGAGTGCTAGGATTAAAGGCTTGTGCCACCACCACCCGGTGAGAGGAGATAATTTATGAGAACTTTTTCTCTTTATTTTGCATAAATTGCCAATTTACACTTTTGAGTATTCATGAATAATATTTGTTAATTTATATATTATTTCTGAATATCTTCAGTTTTACTTCAGTTGTTGAAACATTAGAGTTTCTGTAAAATATTAGCATTATAAAACCCTTCCTTCCTACATTTCTTTTTTTAACCTTTTATTCCCCAAAATTTTACTACATTTGTCATGCGTGTGCACACATTTGTCATGTGTGGCTGTCAGAAGGTAACAAGCAGAGTCAATTCTGTCCTTCAACTAAGTGGTCCTGGGGTAGTCAGGCTTGGTAGTAAGCAAGCACATGCACCTGTGGAGCTATCTTGGTGGCCCTTACTTTTCGTTCTCACTTAAGTATATCATTTCAATTGAGCAAGAAAATTTCCTTTACTTAATATATAGACCAGGTTGGCCTAGAATTCATATGCCTGTCTCTTCTTCTGGGTGCTGGGATTAAAGGTGTCAGACACCATGCCCAGAAAAAGCTTCTTTTTAAAACAAATACATGACATGTAAATGATACCAGATATATTCATACATATATGTATATAAAAGTTAAAAGTTAAAAATTTCTTCCTTACTTAACTTCAAAAATGATGTCCCCATGAATAGACTCTTAGAACGGCAGACTTACGTTGTGGCATTTTGATGCAAATGCTGACATGGTATGAGTCAGTGCTACTAACACAGTAGCAGTGTGCTCCAGTGGATCCTGATTTAACAAAAGTGCTCTGCTTGTTTTGACTCTCGTGCACACAGCTTGAGCTCACTTTTCTTAAAGCATGCATACTCTCCCATTCCACTGCAAACAGACGTGCAAACAGGTGTAAATGTGTATCATCTGAGCAATGCTTGTTTTCTACATTATGATTTTACTTGAAATTTACATTGTAATTACTGACACAGTATAGCCTTGTCTTTTATTTTTTATTTTTGGATATGTATAACCACATCTTCAGCAACGTTTCTATATTTGAAGTCACTGGTGGGAATCTGTGTGTTTCATTTCTTGAATACATACCCCTAAATTAATCTTCAAGAATGCTTTATGGTAAATTCTTTAAAAAATGTCTATAACAGCTCCTTATAGCACCCGACACTTCCTAGAATTGGGTATCAATCAGCCTTTGAGGGTCTTTGTTAAACTCACAACTGGTGCTGCTCATTTGTTAGAAAACAAGTTTAATAAAGAGATCGAATTTTTTATCCATTATCATATTCATATCCATTATATCTAAGTTTCCTTTGGATCAATGGGCCTTACTTTTATAATCTGTAAGAATATTTTGAATATTAGTAGAGTTATATGCATTCGTTTGAAGTCAGCGTTGGTTGCTGTACTTTTGACGTGAAATCTTTGTCTCATTTTCCTTACAGCAGCTGAACCATCCCATTTCCTTTCCTTTTTCTCCATGTAGCCAAGCTGTCCTCGAATTGGGGCTCCTCTTGCCCCAGTCTTCCAAGGGCTGGGATTACAGGCTGTACTACCACATCTAGGCTTTTCAAGTTTTCTACTCTTTTCCTAGACACCATCTAGGTGTACATTTGATAGGAGTGAGACATGTGGAGAGTGCAGTTTATGCACAGCGCTGGCATATCCAACAGGAATCCTTGCACCTTCATCTGAACCCTTTTGAAACACCTTTGTAGATCAAAATCTCCTGCATCTGCATCTTCTGATAATGGAGATGTCGCCCAGAGTTCAGCATAAGTGAAAACCACTGTTGACACCAACCTTCTCGTATCTTCCTTTTTGGGAATGATTGGCTTCCAACCTTCTTTATTCAGTGGTTGGGAAAGATAGATCTTAGATCACACCTTTTCTCCAGAAACAGTAAGCCCCTGCTTCTACAGTCAGCCATGATGATGGGTAAACTAGAGGGAGTAAACTGGGAGATATTTTTAAAATATGTTTTGCATTTTCTGAAAGTAATTTCTACATCTTTTCCAAAATTTTAACCAAAAAAACTAGATGCACTTATATTAGGAAACAGGTCTTGGCAAGAGTGGATGGTATGCGGGACGGAACCATTGGTTTAGCGTTAAGTAGATGCTCAGAGTGAGCACTTGCAATGTTGCAACCATTTAGAGATGAGGAGGGTTCTTGTGTGTGAGGGAGATATAATTAAGATAATGTGTAGGGATGGAAAACCTAATTATGTTCAACAGTCTTTGACTTGGAAAATATCACAATAGGAATGGGTTGTGTCAATAGAAAGACCAATAAGGTAGTTTGGATGAAGAGGGCAGGCAGGGAATACCTAATCCCCAAACCAAGGAGGGGCAGCTATATTTAAAATCAGAAACTTCAGAATGTTCACGGTAGGGGCCCAGTTAATGTCACATCATTAATAGAGATCACTTTGGTGTAGTTTGCACAAACGATAGTTAAGGATAGAGTACTGTAGAATTCTAATACTAAAGGAAAAAAAATAGAAATAATTAAAAAGGAGTGGTACTGAGATGGGAGCAAAGGGTGTGTATCAGATCACAAATGTTTTAAAAGATAAACTTGCTGTTTCAATGAAGTCACATGAGGATGAGCCATTAAAAAGCTTAGACAGGGGCAAGAGCGCCATTGTGTCGTGCTGCCGGAGCCTGAGTGACTCTTGCTGGAATTTGCCTTCGTTGTGGGTAAGGGGTGGCCTCTATCTTCTTTCCTGAGACAGACCTGGCATAGTCACTTGTCAGACTCTGTCTTCTTTTGAATAGACTCCAGTCTAGGAATATCCAAAGGGAAGAAGAAGCCACTGACACCTGCAGTTTGATGGAGGAAGCTTAGCAGCCTGCCTCTGCTTTTGGTCTGAATTCTCTACAGCAGTGAAGAGAACAGGGCAGACTCAGAGGATATGGTACAGTTGAGTGTGGAGACGCAGGGAAGAACAGGGACTGTATGGTCTGCTTAGGTTTCAGACCTTGAGCCTGTCTTTGTGAAGCCCGACTAGCCACTGAATAATTAAACGGACCTCTTTCTTTTATATTTGTTTATACTTGTGGCGATTGGACATAGGACCTCATACATGCTGGGCAGAGCAGCCTACCTCATTCATACATTGTGTGGTGTTATTCCGTGCACCAATTTCTCAAGGAAACTTCCTTGGGTTCCTATCAGCAGTCAGGATTGGATTCAGTCATACAACTTAAGTTTCTGGGAAAACATTTCAATGATGCATGTTAGATGATGGAAAGTTTGGCAAAGGTTAATGAATAAAGAGAAAAGAGTGAGAGATCGATCATTTCTGAAAGGGAAATGTATTGGGGACGTTTGTGTGGATCACTGCAACTATCAGGCCATTTTTGTTTTCAGTTTATGACAGTCATTTAACCCGTGCCCATAATGGCCACCTCCAACCTCAGCAGCTTCAATCCAGACATTTTCATCCTCCTGGGAATCTCAGAGCTGGAACAGTTCCACATATGGGTTGGGATTCCCTTCTTTATTATCTACCTTGTGGCCTTTGCAGGCAACAGCATCCTTCTCTGCCTCATTTTTTTTTGGTGCGCAGTCTGCATGAGCCCATGTTCTTTCTCCTCTCCATGTTGGCTGCTACAGATCTATGTAATACATGTGCTCCCAAAACCTTCAGCATCTTTTGTCTGGGTCCTCAGCTGATCACGTTTCCTGGGTGTCTTACCCAGATGTTTTTCCTCCACTTCAGTCTTGCTATGGATTCTGTTATCCTGTTGGCCACGGCATTTGATCACTGTGTTGCTCTCTGCTTCCCCCTAAGATACACCGCTATTGTCACTCATCAGATTATTACTGAAACTGTAGTGGCAATTGTCAGCATGAGCTTTTGTATCATCTTCCCATCTGTTAAAGCCTTTCTGCCCAGCGTTCATCGCTTCCCACACATACTGGGAGCACAAAGGTACTGCTCGTCTGGCCTGTGCCGACTCCTCCATCAATATCGCTATGGCTTTGCAGTACCTATAATGACTATCATGTCAGGTGTGGTACTGATTGGCATCTCCTACACTGTTATTCTTCATGCTGTCTTTAGCCTTCCCTCCGGGGACTTAGCACGTGTGGTTCCCATGTTTGTGTCATTCTTTTATTCTACACACCAGCCGTATTCTCTGCACTTGCCACCGTTTTGGTCACAATATCCCCCACTCTTTCCATATACTGCTTACCAACCTCTGTGTAGCCATTCCTCCTGCCATCAACCCAGTCGTCTATGGGGTAAAGGCCAAACAGATTAGGGACAAAATCAACCTCCTGTTCTTCCCCAAAGCAGACCATTGACATGGTACTGAGGCAATGATATTGGTCTGGGAGTACTGCTTGTTTCTTAAATCTGGGACACCCACAATACTGACTTAAATTTATATAAAGTTGTAGAAAGTCTACACTGGATAATAGAAAGAGTATAAGGTGAAGCCATGATTAGAGAAGCCAAGTAAGAATTGAACAAGATATCTTTGTATGACGAGACGAGAAGAGGTAGATTTAGTTTTCATCTGTGCATAAGATTTCTAATCACCTCTTGACCTTTGGGCTGAGATCAAGTGTAGTATCAAATAAGACTCCAAGTTGTTTGGGGCAGAATGTTGACTACAGAGAATCTAGATAGGTTATAACTATAAACAATGTAAAACTGATTAATAGAAACATCACAACATGGTATATCTCTGTAGGGTACTTTCCAGATAAGAGCTGGAACCAGCAAATGATTACTCTTTCAAAACAATGTTTTGTGAAATGAATACTCCAGGGACGGAATTATTGTAATGGTCTGTCCTGTCCCTTTAAGAGACAAGCCTTGCCCACTCCCTCCCCTGCTCCACCACTGAGGCAGGTGGATCTTCCTGAATCTTCCTTCGGCTTCCAGTCTGAGCTCCTTCCTTTCTGTCTGTCTCTCGAAGAGGCAGCTTCTGCCTCCCTCCCTTCTCCCCACTTCTCCCCTTCCCCCCATTCTCTCTCTCTCTGCCTCTGTCTGCTCTTCTCCCTTCTCCCCTTCTCCCCTTTCCCTTCTCTTCCATAACCTACTAAATAAATATCCAACCTCACTCTGCATAGTGTGCCTATCCGTCTTGATCTCTCACCTGCCACATGGCCCGCTGTGGTCTCGGGACTCGCTGTCCACTGCAGCTACTCCGGGAACAGCACCATTTTTATTTTAAACAGTAACAATTATAGTGGACATCAGGACCTGATACAATTTAAATTGCAGCTTCACTCTTATTCCAGTGAACCTCTGCAATCTGCAATGATTCCTTAGGTGATTCTGATACCCAACAAATCTTTGCCACTTCCAGATCAAAAAAGTTCCTGTCTTTTTGTTTTTGTTTTTGATAAATTCCATAGAATTAGTTCTTGTGATTTTTCTGGGTTAAAAGTATCATTGCTCTTTATGCTCCAAATAACTGCTGCTTGACTAACATTAACCATTTACCCTAAAACTTTCGACCCTTAACTCTCATATTCAAATATATTATTAATTACCTCTACTTATTGTAGCTTTTTCCTAAGCCTGAGCCTTATGCTTTGAAGATTTTTTTTTTACTATTGTATAGTACTATTTCCTATAAAATAAAGCAAAACAAGAACAACCACAAAAATATACTACTATCATGTTATTGGTGATTTTAGTATCTATATAGATGATCCTTTAATTACTAAATGTGGCAGATTTGATTTTCTGAAGATAGTCACAAAAGTATCTTACAATGTCTGTACTGACTATATGAACTTTTTGTCATTTACAGGGCAGTATTTACAGCCTAAACACCTTGAATATGGACTGAACTGCAGCATTCTTTCACAAATAATATTCAGTAAAAGTGACCTTTGAAGGATTATGAAATTATGAAAAAAAAAACCTTTTCAGTTTTCATCTGGGTCTCTCTTTTTGTTTGTTTGCTTGAGGTTTTTTTTTTGTTTGTTTATTTTTTGTTTTCTGAGACAGGGTTCCCCTGTCTAGTCCTGGCTGTCTGGGAGCTCCCTCTTAGACCAGGCTGGCCTCGAACTCACAGAGACCACCTATCTCTGCCTTCGAGTGCTAGGATTAAAATGTGTGCCACCACTACCTGGCTCCATCTAGGTCTCTCTCTTTTTTTATTAATTAATTTATTTATTTTACATCTCGACCACAGTCTCCCCTCTCTCCTCTCCTCCTACTCCCTCCCCCCCTCCATCTGCACCCCCCAATACACTCCTCCTCTGTATTTGCTCAGAAAGGCCTCCATCTGGGTCTCTTAATGAGCTTGGACTAGATGAGTTTTACTAGATTCCCTTTGGACCCTAGCTACAGTGACATATGCATCCCAAGCAACAAGTGAAACCATTTCTAAACGTTCTAGTGAAGGATCCCAATTTTGATTCTAATTGTCAACCAGTAACAGCTGCCATCTGCATTAGTGACTCAGCTTGGACATCAGTTCAACTGAGACTCTAGATAGCTATAGTAGATTATGGAAGACGGATATGTACTCAATTCATTGGTACACTTGGCTAAAGCATATTGTTGTACTGAATTATTTTACGACATGTGATAAAATTAGGAGATAAGATAAAAATGAAATTATTTAGTTTTCAGCAGGGTAAGGACAAAGGTGTCATGGTTGGCTAGATTCAAATAAAACTTCTTCCCTCCCAGCAGTTTCAAATGATGCAGACTCTACATGGCTGCAGGGGATAGTATTGTCTCTACCAAAGTCTGTGAGGATATTCTTTGTTAAAAAACAGAGAACTACTGAGAATGTATCTAATACATCTTTTAATCTGGAAAAGAAACTTCCAGGATTCTTAAGAGACATTTCCCTGTGACATTATAGCTCTTTGCCCAAACTATACCGTAGACAATGTAGAAAGTATTTCTTAATTGGAGGCAACCCTAAAACACCCACAGAGACCCCAGAGTCTCTAGAACTGCTTATGAACATAACATTATCCAGTGACTACTTAAAGAAGCATAGGTAGGCATTGTTCAATGAACAGAAAGTTTTGAGCCCATAACTTTCCCTACAGCAGAGGGAGGGCTCAAAAATATTTTTAGATATAATTATAGGTCATTTATCATGAGAATGACATATATGACTATGTGTTAGGCAAATATTGTTATATAGTTATTTGTTTAATCTATTGAACCAAATTAATGCTGCCCATGTGGCCTGGGTGTGAGATCATCCACCGGAGCATAGCAACCTCCCAGAGGCTACTCCTCCAAAGAAAACTGACTCTTCTCCCTTAGCAGCCATCATCAGGGGTAGGGTCTCTGTAGTCCCCAATCCATCCAACTGGAAGTTTTAGCTGGTTTTATCTTTTGCAAGTTATGTGAATTCGCATGTGCAACAGACATTTCATATCAAGAAGACAGAAGGATGACGTTTTGATTCATTATTGCTAACTGTATTTACCCCAAAGAATCATAGAACTTCAAATCTCTTCCTCTTCTATTTATCTATTTTTATTTATTTATCAAGATAAGATTTCTCTGTGTAGCCTTGGCTGTCCTGGAACTCACTCTGTAGACCAGGCTGTCCTTGAACTCACCGATCAACCTGCCTCTGTCTGCTGATTGTTGGGATTAAAGGCACGTGCCACCACCACCTGGCTACACCTATTCTTATCCTATTATTATCTATGGTAATGTAGCCTTTTCCAACTGTTCTCTCATGCCCCCTCTCCCTACTCCAGTCTCTGGAACTATTTTACTCTCAACTTTAAACTACTACCATAATGGAAATGGTTTTAGGGGAAGATGTGTATAATTACAACTGGAAGATGAATTCATTTAGTTTTATTTTCCAAGAATGGATAAAATAATATTTTGTGTCTCATACACTTATCTGCAGTATTACTTGCTATTGCTTCAAGATGTGTACCTGATTTCTCCCTTTGGCTCTTGACTGATATTACTGATTTCTTGCAAAATGGAAGTATCATTTTGTGATATATGAGGCAATATTATAAGAAACATGACAGCAAGCCATGTGGCACTGGCATAAACCTTTAATCCCAGCACTCAAGATGGAGGCATGTGAATCTCAGAGTTTGAGGAGGGCCTGATCCACAAAGCAAGTTTATCACAGCTACACAGAGAAACCGTATCTCCCTCAACCCCTCCAAAAAAAAAACTTCATAGCCTTCTCTTTAATGTACTTAAACATTTATAGTTTGTATATCTTTTAGTCCATAACCACTATGATGTGAGACTATTAAGTCATGTGCAGAAGCTGACAACCCTAGCAGGGCTTGAAGCTAACAGCCAGTGTCTGCTGCATTAATTATGATCAAGATTGGTCCTGATTATAACTTCATCAAATATCTGGTGTGGACACCCAAAAGGAAAATCTAAGTAAGAAATTTCCAACAAGAGTCAATGAGGTTATGTCAGAGATGATAATGAGTTGTTTCTGAAGCAGACATTTACCATTCTATGCAGATAGATGACCAAGGCAACTCAGTCCTCAGTCCTGTCCTGTCTTTCAAATCTCACCTACATCCCTGCTACTTCAGTCCCTGGAAGTGCCTTGGAGTTGGAATTTGTTTCATTATATACAAATTATTCATAGTCTAACATTCAGGCACTTATTCCTGGGATATTTCTTACCTTCCAGAGCCTGGAGGGAATTTGGACAATGGATCATTCTTCAGAAACATCTAGTCCACTGATGCAGCTGAAGAGACAGGGAGTAATCACATAGGCTGGACTGATTCACATTAACTTTCAGCAAGTCCCGAGCTTGCAGTCATTTCGAGAAGATTTTAGTCCACAGCTAATTCCTGGATGATGTCTGCCGGTCGAGTGGAAATCTGCTGAAACAGATATAGACTTTACACAGAAGTTACAGTTTAGGAACTTAAATAAAAATCACACATTTGAAACTTTCAGGCCCACATTCTTGGTAGTTGGGGGAGAGGAGAAGTCTCAAGACCAGGGAAGAGAGATATCACACACTCAGGAATGGGCGGATGGGGAAACTTAGGCTGTACCTATCTGAAGTCCATTTGACCTGTGAGAAGTGGATCTTTTGCTTACAAGAAGAGATAGTTTTAGATACACTTGCACTACACTATATGAAATCCTGTATGAAATCCTCCTTGTAGAAAAAGCAGCTAATAAGTATCACATCTTCAAGTGACAGCAGAAGCTTTGGTTTAAAAGCATGAATATTTTTCTTTGTCCAGAGAGTTGGCGATATTGGACAGAGATGTTTTTAACATGATGAGAAACATCAAACATCATTAAGTCTATACTTAAACAGCAACCAAAGGAAATTTAAAATCTTGAGCTTATTACTGATAATAGTAGTCAGTGCTTAGCCAGCTTCTCAGAGCTCTATTGATAAATGTTAAAACTCTGAGCACTTACAACGAAGGGGCAATAAATCTGAAACATTTTTATTACCTTAGATTGTTTTGTTATTCCTTTATAATTTATATTTACATATTAAAACACTAGTTTTCACATCCCCAGATGCTTTCTTAGACCCTCAGAACTTACTTAAGCTTTCACACCCTTAGATTTTTTATAAATTTATTTATTTTACATTCCATCCACAGTTCCCCTCCCTCCTCTCCTCCCAGTTTCCTTCCCCCCACCATTATCAACAAATCAAATAACCCAATTAAAAAATGGAGTACAGATCTAAACAGAGAATTCTCAACAGAAGAATCTTAAAATGGTCAAGAAACAATCAAGAATATGCCCAACATCCTTATCCATCAGGGAAATACAAATCAAAATAATTCTGAGATTCTACCTTATGCCTGTCAGAATGTCTAAGATCAAAAACACAAGTGACAGCCCATGCTAGAGAGGATGTGGAGTAAGGGGAGCACTATTCCATTGACTGTGGGAATGTAAACTTGTACAGTGAGTACATGAGTCGTTCCTCAGAAAACTGGGACTCAATCTACAAGACCTAGCTATATCACTCTTGGGCATATACCCAAAAGATGCTCAATCATACCACCAGTACAATTGCTCAACTATGTTCATAGCAGCATTATTTGTAATAGCCAGAACCTGCAAAGAATCTAGATGTCCCTCAACCAAGGAATGGATTAAGAAAATATGGTATTTTTACACAATAGAATATTACTCAGCAGTTAAAAACAAGGACACCAGGAAATTTGAAGGCAAATGGATGGAGCTAGGAAAAAAAAATCATACTGAATGAGGTAACCCAGATACACAAACATGGTATGTACTCATTTCTAAGTGGATATTAGACAAGGGAGCTACTGCTGAGGGAGTAGGCCTGAGCCAGAGACCTCTATGGGACTGGGCCCAAGCCAGGGTCCTCCACAGGAGCAGGCCCAAGCCAGGGTCCTCCACAGGAGCAGGCCCAAGCCAGGGACAGCTGTAGGAACAGGCCTGAGCCAGCGACCTCCATAGGCGTAGGTACAAGGGAGTGACTTCCAAGGGAGCAGGCCTGAGTCAGACACCTCTGTGAGACCAGGTGTGAGTCAGGAACCTCCATGGGAGTAAGCCCAAGCCAGGGTTATCTGTGGGAACAGGCCTGAGCCAGCAACCTCAGCTGAAGCAGTCTTGAGCCAGTGACCTCCAGCTGAGCAGGCCCAAGGCAGCAACCTCCACAGGAGCAGGTACAAGGGAGCTACCACTGAGGGAGCAGGCCTAAGTCAGAGACATCTGTGGGACTGGGCACTAATCAGCAACCTCCAAAGGAGTGGGCCCAAGCCAGCAACCACTGCTGGAGCAGGCCTGAGCCAAAATCCCAAGGCAGCGACCTCAGCAGGAACAGCTTCAAGCAATCAATCTTTGTGGGAGCAGATTTGAACAACCCCTGAGATTGCAGAGTGACCCCTGGGAATGCTGAGCGACCTCCAGTAACACCAAGTGACCATGGAGTGACTAAAACTGTGGCCCTGACTGCACCATGAGGAGCAACCATCTGAGACTTGGACCCACTGACACCTAGAAGATTGACAACCAGAAACACAGTCAACTACACCAATCAGAGAAAAAGATGGGTAGACAAGGTAAGAACACACTCAACACCACAAAAACCAACAAGACACCAACAAAAACTAGTGACATTACAACAGTAAGACTTGGAAACCCAAATACAGATGAAGCAGAAGAAAATGACCTAAAAAATAACTTTAGGAGATGAAAAATTCCCTTAAAGAAATGAAAGAAAAGGCAAACAAAAATTTGGAAGAAATCAACAAATCCCATTAAGAAAACCTATAAAAAGACACAGACTAACAGACTGGGTACAAAAACAGAATCCATCCTTCTGCTACATAAAGAAATACACCTCAACCTCAAAGTCATACATTGCCTCAGAGTAGAGAAAATTTTTTTCAATCAAATGAACCCAAGAAACAAGCGGGTGTAGCTATCCTAATATCTAACAAAATAGACTTCAAACTAAAATCAATCAAAAGAGACAAAGAAGGAAATTTCATATTAGTCACAGGAAAAATCCATCAACTGAAAAACTAAATACTGAATATCTATGCCCCAAATACAAGGGGACCCTCATATGTAAAAGAAACACTTCTAAAGCTTATATCACACATTAAACCTCACACACTAATAGTGGGAGAATTCTACACTCCCCTCTCACCATTGGGTAGGTTTGTCAGACAGAAAATTAACAGAGAGATAAGGGAACAGATGTCATGACTCAAATGGACTTAACAGACATCTATAGAATATTCCATCTAAACATAAAAGAATATACCTTCTTCTTAGCACCTCATAGAACCTTCTCAAAAATTGACCACATAACTAGCAAACCTCAACAGATAAAAAAATTGGAATAACCCATGTATCTTATTGGAGCACCATGGCTTAAAATTAGAATTCAACAGTAATGCTAATTTCAGAAAGCCCACAAACACATGGAAATTAAACAATGCTCACTTGAAACATCAACGAGTCAAGGAAGAAATAAAGGAAGAAATTAAGACTTCCTAAAATTCAATGAAAATGACTACACAGCATACCCAATTATAGGACACAATGAAAGCAGTGTTAAGAGGAAAGTTCCTAACACTGAATGCCTACATAAAGAAGCTGGAAAAAAATCACACACTATAGAGTTAACAGAATACCTGAAAACTCTAGAACAAAAAGAAGCAAACTCACCTAGGAGAACTAGATGGCAGGAAATAATCAACTTGAGAGCTGAAGTCAACAAAATAGAAACAAAGAAAAAATACAAAGAATCAATGAGACAGAGAGTTGGTTTTCAAGAAAATCAACACAATAGACAAACCTTTATCCAAACTAACCAAAAAGCACAGAGTGAATATCCAAATTAACAAAATTAGAAATGAAAGGGGGAACAAAACAACAGACACAGAGGAAATCCAGAGAATCATTACTATATTTGGAAAACCTGTTCTCCACAAATTTGGAAAGCTTAAAGGAAATGTACAATTTTCTGGATAAATATCACTTACCAAAATTAAATCAAGACCAAATAAGCAAATTAAATAGACCTATAACTGCTGAAGAAATAGAAACTATCATCAAAAGTCTCCCAACCAGAAAAAGCCCATGTTCAGATGGTTTCAGTGCAGAATTCTACAAGATTTTCAAAGAACAACTAATACCAAAAACTCCTCAAATTATTCCACACAATAGAAACAGAAGGAATATTGCCAAACTCTTTTTATGAGGCTACAATTACCCTGGTACCTAAATCACATAAAGACATTACTAAGAAAGAGAATTACAGACCAATTTCACTCATGAACACTGATTCAAAAATACTCAATAAAATACTGGCAAACTGAATCTACGAACACATCAGAAAAAGTCATCTACCATGATCAAGTTGTCTTCATCCCAGAGATGCAGGGATGGTTCAACATACAAAAATCTGTCAATGTAATCTAACATATAAAGAAACTGAAAAAAACAAAGCACATGATCATCTCATTAGATGTTGAAAATGTTTTTTACAAAATACAAATGATGAAAGTTCTGAGAGAGCAGGGATACAAGGAACATACCTAAACACAATAAAGGCAATATACAGCAAGCCAACAGCCAACATCAAACTAAATGGAGAGAAACTCCCAGCGATTCCACTGAAATCAGGAACAAGACAAGGTTGTCCATTCTCTCCGTATATATTCAATATAGTTTTTGAGGTTCTAGCTAGAGCAATAAGACAACAAAAGGAGATCAAAGGGAATACAAATTGAAAAAGAAGAAGTCAAACTCACTATTTGCTGATGATATGATAGTTTACATAAGTGATCCCAAAAATTCCACCAAGGATCTTCTACAACTCATAAACACCTTCAGTAATGTATAAGGATACAAGATAAACTTGAAAAATATAAGTAGCCCTCCTTTACACAGAGGATAAATGGGCTGAGAAAAAAGTCAGAGAAATATCACCCTTCACAATAGCCACAAATAACATAAAATATCTCAGAGTAACTCTAACCAAGCAAGTGGAAGACTTGTATGACAAGAAGTTTAAATTTTTGAAGAAAGAAATTGAAGAAGACACCAGGAAATGGAAAGATCTCCCAAATTCTTGGGTAGATAGAATTAGCATAGTAAAAATGGTAATCTTACCAAAGTTCAATTGGATCAAAGACCTCAACATAAAGCCATCCACAATGAATCTCATAGAAGAGAAAGTGGGAAGCACACTTGATCACATTGACACAGGAGACCACTTCCTAAATATAACTCCAGTAGCACAGACACTAAGAGAAACAATTACTAAATGGGACCTCCTGAAACTGAAAAGCTTCTGTCAAGCAAAGGACACAGTCAATAAGACAAAAAAGGCAGCCTACAGAATGGAAAAAGATCTTTACCAACCCCACATTGGACAGAGGGCTGATCTCCAAAATATACAAAGAACTCAAGAAATTGGCCATCAAAAGAACAAATAATCCAACAAAAAATGGGGTGCAGACCTTAATGGAGTACTCTCAACAGAGAAATCTAAAATGACTGAAAGAAATTTAAGGAAATGCTCAATATATTTAGCTATCAGAAAAATGAAAATAAAAACAACTCTGAGATTTCATCTTACATCAGTAATAATGTCCAATATCATAAACACTAATGACAGCTTATGCTGGAGAGGATGTGGGGTAAAGGGAACACACCTGACCCTAAGCCATGTTCTCAGATAATACCTGATTGCCTGGAAACAGTTGAAGCAATAACGGGGTTGTGGGATGATTTAAAGATGTGCCCATTCCATGTCTGGACAACACTGTCTTCATAGATGGGAGCAGTTTCATGAAGAGGGCTCTGCTATGCTGGAGCTGCCGTCACCCTGGTTGATGGAACTGTCATCTGGTCACAGCCATTACCAAAAGGAACACCTGACTAGAGGGCCGAACTGATAGCCTTGAACAGGCACCGGTAGAGCCTAATCCAAATCAGAATCATGACACCAATGTAAGGGTTTTTTCAGCACAAGGGCATCTTGGCAGTTGGGAGCCAAGGAATGCCACAAAATCACACTAGCCAGCAAATCTCATGCAAAAGATTTATTGGGGAGAAACACAGAATGACAGCTGCCTCTGACTGGAAAGAGAGACATCGGAGGTTTGGGCAGATGGGTGGGAAATTATAGGGTCCTTGGAGTGTGCACAGTGAGCTAGTGGAAAAGTACAGCACAGCCAGAAGTAAGTATTGCTTGGCAATAACTCTGAAACAAGGCCATTGACACTGAGTCATGGGGGCAGGAGTTTCCAAGTCTAGGAGCTGACAGTCATTTCTTCTTGAAAACAGCTAATATGAGGGACGCGGCCAGGCAACAAAACAAAACAAAACTACACATTCAACTCACTATAGATCATTTTGAATTTTTCCTGTACTTGGCAATTCCTTCCTTTTTCCTAAGTCACTTTCTCCAGTAGCCTGGCTCCTTCTGGTTACATTATTTATCCAAAGTCTGGGAGTCTGTTATCCTTTTAGTGTAAGGCTATGCTAACTTCTTCCTTTGAATTAGAAAAAAAATCATACTTTGAAAGAAAATCTTGCCGTGGCTAGTGTGTATCCCCTGAGAACATATCTGAAAATATACCTCTATTTTTAGCATCTGGGACCATTAGTGCTTTGAGTCAAGCTCAGCCGCTCTGGACCAAGAACATCATCACAAGTTAGGGGTAAATAGGACCAGAACTCACATTCCAGGAACTGTTATTTGTGCTGCATCGACTTTTCTGTTGAGCATTGAGACTGGGGTGAGTGTTTAATGAATACAATGGGCTGTAAATAAAGTCAAGAATAATTCTGTGAAGACAGAAAGAGAGGTAGGGGAGGGCAGGAGAGATGACAGCCATGCAGAAATACTGATGCTATTCCTTTCTTTTCACTCCTCATAGGTCGTCTCAGACTAATCCCCATTCTACAGAAACTAGTTCCATAAGCCCCTCAGTATTTGGGTAATCATAACACGTAACATATATCAACATTTCACAAGCAAGTGATGTATGTGTGTGCATACACACATGCATGAATCCTTCATGTGGCACTCTGAGGTTTTAATCTCTGGCTGTCTTTCTTGTGATCTCAAGATAGGGTGAATGGATCTCTAAGAGAAGTCATCCTTAACACAACGAGGTGAGTATTTCTGGAGTCTTTAAAAATCTTCATTGTATAATTTAAGGCATAAAATATGATGTTATGAGGAATTACAGGTAGGAAAATTGTCTCTAAAGTGGAAAACCTTAGTCATATTTTGCTCTCACTCACATCAGACCAACTGGATAAGAACAGCAACTTTCCTATTTACTAATGGGTAGCATTGTTCTCGAGTTCTTAAGGCTCCACACAGTATCTTCAGAAAGTCCAATTTATCTATGCAGTATTTAAACAGAGATGATACCTTTTAAATTTAACTTACCTTATGTAGATAGCCCTGGAATTTCATGTGTATAAATTTTGAAGTTCTGACAAGCAAATATATCCTTGCTGCAACATTTTCTTGAGAAAACTGCTAACTGATTAAACCTACCAATAGAAATTGTCCTTTACTAAATAGTGTACTCAATTCTTGCAATCTTACTCTGCTCTTCATAGCGTACAAAACATGCTTGCTCCTTATGTATGAAGGACCTCAAATGCTGCAATCATTCTTTGACCCCCAAGAAAACTGAGAGGAACTCAGCAACACTGGAAACTTGTTGGGGAGCTTTCTCATTTCATATATCGTGGGTATTTACGTAGCCCAGTTAAATGAGGACCAGACTTGAATTTGTTCGAAGTGAGACCTTGATTTGAGGAACGGTGAAACCATAGGCCCTGAGGATGTATACCTGTCAACTTGAGCTTTGCAAACAAAGTTATCTCTTTTTATAACTAAGTACATAAGCCAATGAATCAGACTTCCAAATCATAAAAAGTAATAGTGAACATTTTAATTAATGTGCATCAAGTTATTTAGGCTACATTACGGATTTCACATGCCTTCTGAATTATTAATATATGCATGAAGCACTATGATCTGTATTTTACTAAGGACAGAGGGCAATTTTTAAAAAGTTAGTACCATTAGCAAGTAACTGTAGCAGAGACATAATGTCACCCAGGCCATCTACATCTAGGTTCTAGTTTTCAGGACTACGGAACACGAGCTGCTGAGGCCACGCTGCCTGGAAGATGTTTAAAGACCTTGAAGCTTTGGATTTGGAGAATAGCTATCATTTCTTCCAGGAAGACTTCTGTGCGCAGAAACTGGCTGTGACATGTCTTCCCAGTACACAGCAATGCAGCATTCTCTTCTTAGACTGGCATTTCTTGTTGCTTTAGTGTGTCTTCTTACTGCAGCTACAAGTTGAATCAAGCAGTGAAATATCTGAAGCAGGCTTCCTCAAACCGGCATGCCTTTCATACAGCATACTTCCCACACACGTTTCACTTTGTTTTGAAGAGCAGGTGTCTCTGTGTAACAGGCCAGTCACAAGTCTGTTTCTGTTTGTTACCTGTCAGCTCTTCCACAGCGACCATCTGTCAGGACTGAGTGGCTCTGACATTTTGTACACTAAGTCAGAACAGTCTAGAGATAGTCTATAAGCAAACTCATGTATATGCTATATCTAGAAACAGACATGTATTAGACATATTCAATTCAATTAAATTATGTATTATTAATCTTAAAAGTTAATTAATCATATACATGTTATAGTACATTCAAGAAGAGGTGATAAAGAGCCTTTCCTGAAATATAAGTATATACAATGAAGATAACATGGCAGAAACCATACATCTGAGGAAGGAATGTCTTACGTTGTTCTTAAAAAGCATTCCCAGGAGGCATTTACCGTTTTTCAACAATAGTTACTTTTCTAAGTCTATTAGAAAATGTAACTGCTGAGATCAAGTCTTTGCTCATTGTTTATTAAGCATTTATTTATCTAGTGTCTGTAAGGCCCTCATGCCAGACATGAAGAAAAAATAAGACTTTGAAACTTCACAGTGTAATGAAGTGGGAGGAGAAACACACACATAAGTATTAAGCAATTAAAATTTTTACGTGTGTGTGTCACTATGTGTGAGCAGATGTCATCTGATTGACAACAGTGTTAGGTGACAAGTGGAAACAGCCTTTGTGTAGAAAGAACGCCACATGAAAGGCATGGGGTTTGATGTTTCATAGCTCTCCTGTATTTCATATCACTTGATATGCTAGAAATATGAAGTATGTGGTAAAATGTAAGGTGAAATATGCTAGGGAGGAAGGCAGAAGTGAGCATAAGAAGAGCCTTGCATGCCTTGTGTTAGCGTCCCAAAAGGCAAGATATCAAATATTCTATTTAGATAATGCATTGAGATTCTATTTAGGAGAATGTAATCGAGAAACCATTTACTAAGTGGTGTGTATATGTAGGCCATCACAGATGCTGTGACATTCCATAGGTAGCAACAGCAGGAACGATGGCAGTCTTCGGATTGAAGAGATAAAAGGAACATGATATGGTCACCAGAGTAAACTAGACCCAAATATGACAGTTGAGCTAAGGAAGCCGAAAGCATTAACAACACTTCTTCAAGATAGCAGGAGAAATAAATGCCTACCCTTCATCTCCTTCCTCTCCAGCAGAGAGCTGCTGTTTTCCGCGATCAAATCCTTCTTCCAGTAAGAAAGTGAGGAATGTAATCCATGCCAGTGACTCAGGGCCCAGAAAACAGTGCGAGATGGCAGAGGGCAAGCTAGAGAAATGGAATACAAAGTCCCCCGCACAACATGGACACACTAAGAAAGGTTAAGCTTGCCTCAACATTGACCGTATTCATGTTAGAATGTTTGGGATGCGATGTAGAAGTCTTATTAGAAGATCGGGATCATAAAAATGAGACAAACACTGTTACTTAAAGCACTATAATAATATATGCTAGATGCAAGGAAGGCATGAATTTGAGCAGAATTGGTGAGAATGAAGGGCAAGAAATTGAAGGGCATTTAGTAGGCACAGATGGCGTTTAGGATAACATCCGTTCATTTTCTAATGCTTTTAGGAAGAAGGTCTGTTCCCTGTATCATGATGCTCTCTGCCTCTGTCCCCAATGGCACTGCCTTCCACCCTTCTACATTTGTTTTGCTTGGAATCCCTGGGATGCAGGACCAGCATGTGTGGATTGCCATTCCATTCTGCTCCATGTACATCCTTGCTCTGGTGGGAAATGGAACCATCCTCTACATCATTATAACTGACAGGGCTCTCCACGAGCCAATGTACCTCTTCTTATGCCTGCTTTCTATTACTGACCTAGTCCTGTGTTCAACAACATTGCCTAAAATGCTAGCAATTTTCTGGTTCAGATCCCATGTCATTTCCTATCATGGCTGCCTCATGCAGATGTTTTTTGTTCATGCAGTCTTTGCCACAGAGTCAGCTGTTCTGCTGGCCATGGCTTTTGACCGCTATGTAGCGATCTGCCGACCGCTTCACTATACATCCATACTCAATGCTGTTGTGATTGGGAAGATTGGGCTAGCATGTGTGATGCGTGGCCTTCTCTTTGTCTTCCCCTTTATCATTCTCATTGAACGCTTACCTTTCTGTGGACATCACATCATCCCTCACACCTACTGTGAGCACATGGGCATAGCCAAGCTGGCCTGTGCCAGTATTAAGCCTAACACCGTGTATGGTCTTACTGTAGCACTTTCAGTCACTGGCATGGATGTGGTCCTCATTGCCACTTCCTACATCCTGATCCTGCAGGCAGTGCTGCGACTGCCCTCAAAGGATGCCCAGTTCCGAGCATTCAGCACTTGTGGAGCCCACATTTGCGTAATTCTTGTCTTCTATATCCCTGCATTCTTTTCATTTTTCACTCATCGCTTTGGCCACCGTGTGCCTCCTCAGGTACACATCATACTTGCAAATCTTTATCTCCTTGTGCCTCCTGTTCTCAACCCCTTAGTCTATGGCATCAATACCAAAAAAATCCGAATGAGAATATTTGACTTTTGTGTAAAGAGGAGGTAACAATAATCTCTATGTGCACAAGGGATGAAAGAGTTCTGGGCTTGAGGTTGCTGCTTCTGTTAATCTTACTTAGTAATCCAGTATCATGTAATATTTGAGATTTTGAAGATCTCAGAGCAACCCCTTCATACCTAAAAAGTCAGGTGTAGGCTACAGATGGATCTTCAGGTTTTGAAAAGAAAAGGAATAGGTCAGGAGGAAATGTAGGACTCTTGAAAAAAGAGCCATGGAGATTAACTGTGTCTCTACACAGAAGCTCATGTGTTAGAAATAGAAGGAAAATAGGATATTGTAGCCTGTGAGATCAGCTCCCAGAACTGCACCAGCATTGTAGTCAGAATGCCTTTAAAGCCACGAGGAAGAATTTCCTGTCTATCTACAGAGAAAAACATACACGCGCCATCTGAGGGTTATGCGTTCATTATTTCCAGCTCTTGTTTTCTGCTTCCATTCTCTCTGTTCACTCAACCTATACACACATTCAACCACAAACTCTAGGCAGTAGAAAAAAGGTTACAAAGGTGCTTTTTCAGGGATATGATGCATTCCTTGAGTAAAACGATAAGGGAAACCTGCAAAATAAAGTTGTCAGCTACTGATTAGTAGGCAGCTGCAAAAGGGAGTCTAGGCTGCCGCCTTTTCTCTTAAGAAAGCTGCTTACAAGTGCTTATAGAACAGAAAGGCTAAAGAAGGGGTCTAAGGAAGAAATAAAGACGCCGTGTACTATTCTACATTTCTTAAGTGTATTAAGCTTTATACACTGACACTGTGTGATCAACAAGACATAAAGGTGTCGTGTCTCCTGCAGTCCTAGCAGGAGAGTGCAGCTGCAGGGCTGGGGACTTGACAAACACTGTGGGCACTCAGGAAGGTCCTAAAGCAAAGGGCGGGGCAGATGGCTACGCGCTTCAGCACTTTCGTCAAGGCTGGCATTGACGGTGTCCCAGTCTAAAGACACATTCTCATCCTGCAAGCGGTTTCAGAGCACAAGGAGGGAATTCACAGGAGCGAAGTTAGTAACATTTTATTCAAGGCTATGAGGGCAGGCCATCTGGGAAGCCTTTCCCAGGGGGGTTGATGGAAAGCTGCTTCCCTTTTAGACCTGGTTAATTGGTTAATTGCTTTTTCCTGTTACCCATATAAATTTCAAGACTTAAACATCAACAGTTATCTGAGTCTAAGATTCTGTGCTATCAACTGAGGGTAGAAGTTTTTGCAAGGTGTTAATTACTGAGGAAGTCTTGCCATTTCCGCTGGGCTTTGCCTTATCAGTTGGACCTGGCACAGAACCTGGCTAGTGATTTAGGTCTGTCTGTGTCTAAAAGACTTCAATTCAACAAACGGGACATCTCTGCCTCCATCCTTGAGTACTATCTGTGAAAAAATCTAACAACTGCAATCCTCGCACAGAGACACTCACTCAGTCTAGCTAATTGTACTTGAATACTTTGTCAGTTAGTGATGGAAAACAAGCTTGTAAGTTTCTCGCCATTTCATGGATCAAAAGCAAAGCTATAAAGGCATATTTTATTCACCAGAAGTACACAGCAGAGGATGAAGTCATCCTCCTGTCAATTTACAGGAACAATAGTGCCCAATAGATGAGGAACACACTGCCAATAGTTGTGGGAAGAATCCCAAGGCTATTTCAGGAGGGAATCAGGTTGACACACAAGAGAACTACAGACAGGGTTTATAGGCAATAGACCCATAAACCTTGTTTTTGAGTTTACCCTCCATATGGTGGGTCACCCTTATAAATATCAGCTGTCATCTACCACGTATCTTTGCAGACCCCCAACAATAGGGTTAGAGACCTATTTATTTATCACTTTAAGGAATTAAGAATGCACATTTGATATCAATTGATATCAGCACTTTCTTAGAACCAGAGTCATTATGAGAGTCTCATCCTTGGCTGATGTGGGATTCCCCTCTGTATGCTGTGAATACCACTGGTTAATAAAGAAGCTGCTCTGGGCCTGCGATAGGGCAGAGTAGAGCAGGGAAAACTAAACTGAATTCAGGGGAAAGAAGGCAGAGTGGCCAGATGCCATGTGATGCCAGAGGGGAAAGACACGAGCTGCCAGCTGGAACCTTGCCGGTAGGCCATGAGTCTTGTGGTAAAATATAAAATAGTGGATATGGGTTAATACTAGATGTAAGAGCTAGTATGACTGAGTGATTGGCGAAGCAGTGATTTAAATAATATAGTGTCTGTATGATTATTTTGGGGCTGAGCAGCCGGGAACAAACAAGCAGCCTCCTCCTCCTACACTTGGCCTCAGAAGGCTATAACAGACTAAGGCCCTTTGGACCTGAAGTTGGGTTTGAACCAGATGAAGATGACAGCTTGGTGAGTCACTGTGAGACGTCTGGAAGCATGTGATTGCAAAGGGAGGGAAGAACAGGAGTTCTCAAGGAATTATTTCAGAAGAGGCCGCTCTGTAAAGGATATACTCACCTTGTGACGTGTGGCCTCTATTTGCTGGTTTTCTAAGCATGATGAGTTCAACATGCAAAACATTTTAAAGGCCACAGTGGACTCGATATGATCTTTGGTTTACATTGGTAGGCAGTTTCCTGGGTGTACAAGAATTCCAAAGACACATTCCTGCGAGTGGCATCCAGTCAGGGTGACAGGAATCCTCAAGCAGATGGCCTGCCTACATATTTCTTTTGAGTGCTGGAACTGAAGTAAAAGAGGTTGTGAGCTGTGCCACATGGGAGCTGGGAATCGAACTCAGGTTCTCACGAAGAACAGCCAACTCCTTTAATCAATGAGCACTGTGTTACCATTACCAGACATTCTTTTTTTTTTAAATTGATTTTTATTGAGCTCTACATTTTTCTCTGCTCCCCTCCCTGGTTCTCTCCTCCCCTTCAGCCCTTTCCCAAGGTCCCCATGCTCCCAGTTTTCTCAGGAGATCTTGTCTTTTTCTACTTCCCATGTAGATTAGATTCTTGTATGTCTCTCTTAGGGTCCTCATTGTTATCTAAGTTCTCTGGGATTGTGGTTTGTAGGTTGGTTTTCTTTGCTTTACTTTTAAAAACCACTTATGAGTGAGTACATGTGATAATTGTCTTTCTGTGTCTGGATTAACTCACTCAAAATGATGTTTTCTAGCTCCATTCATTTTCCTGCAAAATTCAAGATGTCGGTTTTTTTTTTCTGCTGTGTAGTACTCCATTGTGTAAATGTACCACATTTTCCTTATCCATTCTTTGGTCGAGGGGCATTTAGGTTGTTTCCAGGTTCTGGCTATGACAAACAAAGCTGCTATGAACATAGTTGAGCCCATGTCCTTATGGCACAATTGAGCATCCTTTGGATATATACCCAAAAGTGGTATTGCTGTGTCTTGAGGAATGTTGTTTCTTAATTTTCTAAGAAATAGCCACACTGACATCCAAAGAGGTTGTACCAGCTGCATTCCCACCAGCAATGCAGAAGTGTTCCCTTTACCCCACAACCTCTCCAGCATACGTTGTCATCAGTGTTTTTGAACTTGGCTACTTTTACAAGTGTAAGATGAAATCTCAGAGTTGTTTCGATTTGCATTTCTCTGATGACAAAGGATGTTGAACATTTTCTTAAGTGTCTTTCAGCCATTTTAGATTCCCCTGTTGAGAGTTCTCTGTTTAGTTCTCTACTCCATTTTTTATTGGATTATTTGTTCTTTTGATGACCAGTTTTTTGAGATTTTGTATATTTTGGAGATCAGACCTCTGTTACCAGACATTCCTGATCATCAAGGACATCCATCCTACTTTGCAACTTCAGTATCTCTCTTTTCCTTTGGTGTAACATGCAGCCTATTCATAGGTGGTTTAATTTATTCTGTGATGTTTGGTGAATGAGTCATATCAACAGAGAACCTAAACTTTTACTTTAGTGTCATAAAACTACTCATACCATGAACTTTGCCATTTTACCCATTTTAAGCATTACAATCCAGTGACTTTTGCTTACTATGCTGGGAGACCTTCGGCTCTGTTCAGAAAGCTTTTCTTCACTACAAGTAGAAATTCTTGGTCAGCAATAGCTGCCCATTCCTCAGTCTGCTCTGCCAATGAAGTTCACAGAGGACAGTCTGTTCGAAGAGCTTATTTACTGTCACTGAGTTTCCATTAAAAATACTTATTAAGGAGCAACTGTATACTGGGGGCATAGTCGAGTTTACAGGTAAACAAGCTTAAGTGCCAGACTTGAGGAAACTCACACCCTGGCTGGGTGAGAAGACATTGATGTGGTCTATGTACAGCATGGCATTTGTGGTGATTCGGTATAAAAGGCACGAGAGTCTTCTATACTGTCAGCGATGTGGTGAATTCAGTAAGGAGTTCCATTGATTATGGGTCAAGATCCAGCATTGAAACACTGAAGGTCAAGTTTAACAGTGGAAGGAAAACATGATTAAGAGCATGTGAAGAAAACTCGGACAATTAAAAAAGTTAGTAATATGCTAAGTGAGATTGTATGGGCTCTCTCTCTCTCTCTCTCTCTCTCTGTCTCTCTCTCTCTCTCTCTCTCTCACACACACACACACACACACATCCATGCTCAAGAGTGGTAGTTTACATTAGATAGCAAACAGATACTTAATGAAATTAGACTGTGATTATAGTAAACATGTTTCAGTGAATTGAACAACCTTAGGCACTCACTAAGATACAATAAAGTAATGAAATAAAGAAAAACAGTGATACAAATCTTAATTGTTCTGTTGTCTTACCCAGAGGCTGTGCACTTTGTGTCACTGCAGCAAGGTACCTCTCCCAGGTGTCCCTGCTTACGAGGAGCCTTGATTGGAGATTTAGTATAACACACACTGGTCAGCTAAAACACTGGTGCAGGAATGAACTTCTCAGAATGAGGCTGATTGTCACCTGCACTTAAGAAATAATCTCCAGTAAGGATCAAGAGCAATCCTTTTGTTTCTTAGTTTCTAAAATAGTCAATACTCCTTTTTAAGATTATTTGGTAGAAGGTGAGCAGGCATTTGGTGAAAGGAGGTGGCGCTTACCTGTTGGAGATAATTTTAAATAACATCGATCAGTTTGTCCTATCTACCAGCATCATCAAAATAGTACAAAAGAGACCATCCAATTTATGTCTAAGATGCAATTAAGTTTTAAGAACTATCAGTGAGTGATTATTCTGATAACAGAAATAGTTAGAGATCCTGAAACCTTTATTAAATCACTGAGGCATCTTATTTATCTGGCGATGTGTTTGATGACTAGCTTCTGAGTGTGAATTCACAGTAACAGTGGAAACAAATGCTTCATTAAAATTCAAAAAGCAAACACTCATCAAAATATATTTCTCCTATACTGTAGAAAGAACAAAACTCTTATGGTAGCATTACTTGAATTTGGAGAATAGAATGCCTAATTATTTCTACTATCATTTTAAAATTTTATGATTTTAAAATTATTTTTTTAGAATTTCATAGATGCATGTAATGTATTTCAATCATATTCAGCCCATCTGCTGCCCTTTTTAAACACACGAACAAATCTTTATGACATGCAGTCATTAAGTAGAGATCCTAAAGTTTAAGTGTAAAAGACATCTTAATGGTTTTTATTATTTTGAAACTAGTGCCTTAGTGAAACCAAGAATGAATAGAACACTAGAAATGAATAAAAAATGCAGTGTGACAAGTCAAAAAAAGAGTTGTAAATCATGTGTTAAAAACATAAAGTCACAAAAATTTGTTTATGAAAATTTTATTTTATTTTTTAAAGAGAGAGAGTTTTGATACAATGATTCAGTATGGCTAAAACCAAGAAAAAACTTAAAGGTGCATATTTTTTTTTTAGTTACCTTTTTTTTTCCATACATTGTTTTGTTTTGTTTTATTTTTTCCATTCAAGAACATAATTAAAGAAATAAAATTTTTTTTCCTTTCTTCCCCTTCTCCCGGTCCCCTCCCACTACCCCCCACCCCTCCTCCCTCCCCCTTCTTCCTTGAAAGAGGGCATGGTGTCCTGCCCTGTTGGAAGTCCAAGGCCCACCCCCATCCCTCCTGGCCTAGGAAGGAGTGCATTCAAAAAGACTCGGTTCTCAAAAAGTTAATACATGCAGAAGAG
>PVIU01020660.1:0-16884 GCA_004026605.1 Ondatra zibethicus
AAAGCATCTTCAACAAATGGTGCTGGCATAACTGGATGTCAACGTGTAGGAGAATGAAATTAGACCCTTATCTGTCACCCTGCACCAAACTCAAGTCCAAATGGATTAAAGACCTCAACATAAATCTAACCACACTGAACCTGATAGAAGAAAAAGTGGGAAGTAGCCTGCAGCACGTGGGCACTGGTGACCAGTTCTTGTGTAAAACCCCAAGGGCACAGACAATAAGAGCAACAATAAATAAATGGGACCTCCTGAAACTGAGAAGCTTCTGTAAAGCAAAAGACACAGTCATTAAGACAAAAAGGCAACCTACTGAATGGGAGAAGATCTTCACTGACTCCACATCAGACAAAGGTCTGATCTCCAAAATATACAAAGAACTCAAGAAACTAGACATTAAAATACTAAATACCCTGTCTACATTTCTAAATGAGAAGAGGGTACAGATACAAAATTAGAGTCAGATATCAAATACCAACATCATTGTTGGTTATCTGATTATCTACTTTTACACAGCAAACCATCTTAAAACTCAGTGCCTTAAACATATATACACACACAGCTTACAGAGCTGACATTTTTACTAAATGGTAACTGTTCAGCTCTGTTCTACTTGGCCTTTGTCAGAATAGCTCAAAGGCAGACAGCTAGACACTTCTTTTTAAAAATTAGTAGTATTAATTTTTCAGAACTTCATATATTATACTTTGATCATATTCATTTTTCTTCCCCAAACTCCTGTTGACAGAGGTTTCTATCCCACCTGGTCCCATAACCATTCAGTCCTTAAGAAAACACTCAGAGGCCTACATTAATTATAAACTGGTTGCCTATTAGCTCAGGCTTCTTATTGACTTACTCTTCTTGTCTGTGTTAGCCACGTGGCTTGGTACCTTTTATTGGTGAGGCATTTTCATCTTGCTTCCTCTGAGTCTGGGTGACAACTGCAGACTGAGCCTTTCCTCTTCCCAGAATTCTCCAGTTCTGATCACTTCCTGCCTGACCAATCAGCATTTTATTAAACCAGTACAAGTGACAGATCTTTACAGGGTACAAGACCATTGTCCCACAGCAAACTCCTCTAAGATACACCCACCTTCAATATCCATCCAATTTTGTGTCATTAATTTTAAACTCACTGAGTCCAATTTGAGTTACACATATGGTGTGGATATATGTACATACACTAGTGTGTGGTAAATCTACCAATGGGTCAAACCCTTGAAGAAAATTAACTGTCCCTCTCCCAGAAGCTATCAATCACTAATAGCTCCTCAAATTTCAGTGGGATGTTGTGCCTACATCCTCCCTCCATGTAGCAATTTTATTTGACTTGAACTTGCATAGGCTACAACCACTGTAAGGTCACTGTTGCACACAGAAAGCTCTGTTTCCTTCTGTCCCCACCGTCTGTGGCTCTCACAGCTTTCCATCCCTTTTCCATGATGAGTCTTTGCAGGAGAGAATGTAATAGATGTTCCGTTTAGGGTGGAGCACTCTTCTTATTCTCTGTGCCTTGCCCAGCTGTGCTTCTCTATGTTACTCAACATCCACTGTAAGGCTTGAGAGATGTGCTGCAAAGATAAGCATGAATCACTAGGGCTCCATTTACTATTACATCTGTTTAGTCAACTAAGAGTAGGATCTTCTCTAGATCCTGTCTAGCCACAAGTTCTGGGCTCTGATAATGGTATTAGGCAAGAGTTCCACCTTGTGGAAGGATCCCTAAGTCCAATTAGAAAGTAGCTGGTTATTCCCATGACATTTGTGACACAACTTCAACCAAGGGTCATATACTGCCAGGATCGTCATTGCTATAGCTTGCAGGGTTCAAAACCAGGTAAGACTAGTGATTACTTTTCTCCTTCAGCTGCAGGAACAGAATCTTTTAGTACTCTGAAATACAGCCAGTTATGGCTGAAGCATTCAGATCTGAAACACTTTGATTTCCTTGTGTTCAATGACTCAAGCATGTACCATCCTCATAAATATGATCTTACCATCATGTTCTGAAAGGTAATCAAGAGTAATGGCAATGTCATTTGGGCCTTCATCGTCCAATAATGAAAATATGTTCCTAATACTTTTAAAGTTTTTGCCCCATTTTATTTTTTTATTTGCCCCATTATAGAATAATTTCATTTAAACTTTTTATATATACATAGGTTTATATTTTAGGAAACATTATGCAATAACAATTAATAAGCTGCTACTGATATATCACACAGTAGTTACCAAACATGAGTAGATTATAATCCTATGACCCACCCTCCTGATTGAAGATTAATGAATAAAAAATTAAAATAAAATATGGAGAATTAATGAGATGGAGTTGATTCTTTGAAATAATTTGCAAACTTCTAGATAAATTAACCAAAAGAAAGAGAGAGAAAATTCAAATAAATGAAATTAAATATTAAAAAGGAAATATTAAAATGAAAACCAGATAATCAGAAAGCTATAAGCACATACTTAAGATCAGTATGTGGTGTATGTCTGTATTGATGTTCATGGCCTATCCTACCACCTAAGGCCATATGGATGTTCATGGTCTGTGTTGCAGCCTGAAGCCATATTGATGCTACTGGGGGTCACATTGATGTGTATAGCCTATCTGCCTTCTGGGGCCATAGTGATGCCCAGCCTGTGCTACCTGGCCTGTGATGCAGCCCACAGCCATGTCTGGGTCTGTGGTCCTACTACAGTCTGGGTCTATGTTGACATCTGACTTCTGTGACCCATGTTGCCACCACAGGCCATGCAGATATCCATGCTCCATGTTGCGGCCTGAAGTTATATTGCTATCTGTGGGCCAAGCTGCTGCCAGGAACCATAGTTATCTGGATGGCCAAGCCACTGCCAGGCACCATAGTTATCTGAATGGTCTGCACTGCCACCTAAGGCCATGGCGTTGTCCTGGTCCATGCTGTCACCAAGGACCATATCTGGGTCCAAGGTCTTACTGTAGCCCGGTCTTTGCTGATGTTCCTGGCTCATGTTGCCATTGAAAGCCAAGCAGATGTCAGTGGTCTATGCTGCAGCTTGAAGCTATATTGATGTTCATGGTTTCTGCTGCATCTGAGGGCCTTGTCCGAGTCTGTGGCCCTGTTTGCAGTCTGTGCTATATACAGAAACCATGATCCATTCTTCCTTGGACATAAAGAGCAAATGAGCTACTTTGGCAGTGATATTGATGACTGCAGATGCACAGTTGAGGAAGAGGGACATGGAAATCTTTTGTGACAATCCTTGCCTCCACCCCAACTCCCACCACAAAACAGGCGCGTGCACACACACACACACACACACACACACACACATACACACACACAAATAGCGACACCCTAAACAGGAAGCCATCAAAGACAACTCTTTAAAACTGTAGTTGATGAAGTGTTGCCCTCTACAATCGATGGCTTCAAGCAGGAGTGTTGGAGGGAAAGGACTCAGTTCTATTAAAATAGGCAGACTATTGAGCTCAGGTAAGTATATTGATAACACAAATGTGACTTTTTTTTTCTGGGGTGGACTGGGAATCAAATGGGATAGGAATGTATGATGTGAAATCCCCAAAGAATAAAAAAATGTTGAAAAAAGGTAATGTAAGTAAAGAATATGTACACATAAAAATCAGTAAAGAGAGGGTTTGGAAGTAAGAAACAGAAGAAATAACCATTGTAAAATCACAATTTCAAAATAAAAATCTGTAATCCATCACCCTCTTAGTGCAATGGACTGTGAATCGGTCTCATAAGAATGTATATAGCCTGGAGAAATTAAAGATGGCAGTGCCTGCTGGTACCCAAGATGCAGGACCACTGAAAGCAGGTCATATGGGTGAACCTGTGGGGTGCCTGGTGCTGAGGGTGTAGAGGTGTTTAACAGCCTGGAGCTCACATCGATTCTGCCCCAGGGTATGCTGCCCAGATGCAAGATCACCCTGACTGTGCACAAAGACGATTCTGAGTAGAGTCTCAGGGATAGTCCCAGAAACCTTGAACCAGACCAATGACTGGTTACAATAAGTATTTAAATGTAAAGCTATTTGGGCAAAATAGATATATATTGTGATGGATGAATGAAATATGCTTGGATGGATGAATTGTGATAGAGAGGTAAAAAAGAGGGCAGAATGGAGCATTGGTTGCCCAGCAGAGAGAGGCAGAACTAGGACAGGGCAGCAGAGGTCACAGGTGTGGGTGCTGACTGCAGTGGACAAAGGAACATGTAATTGCCAAGTACAGCTGGCAGGGTGATTGCTGCAGCCTGGAGCTCACACAGGCTCTTCCCCTGAATGCTGCCCAGCTGTAAGATCACCCCTGAGATGAAGAATGGTTCATTTTCTGGATTAAGCCTCCTTGTAAGAGCTACATGGTCCCTGCTGCCACTGGAGGCTATGCTGGTGTCCATGGTCCATGCTGCCAATAAAAACCATGTGGAAGTTCATGATCCATGCCTCTGCTGGTTGTTAAGGGTAGGAAAGCTTCTTTTGTAGTGGTATTGATGACTGCAGACTTATAACTGAGAATGTAAGACATTGAAGGATGTGACTACCTCTCTTCCCAAATACAAAGAAAAGAGAAACAGAGAAACAGTCCAGACAGGAGGGCATTGAAGAAGGTCTTTAAAAATTGTGATAAAGATGATGAAGTGTAGTTCTTTACAGTTGATGGCTTCTGGTGGGGAATGGGGGAAAAAAACTCAGTAATCTTTAAGGTACTGGCCACTTGGAGCTTGACCATGATCCACTGAGTATGTGGGCAACCAAATAGGATTTGATTTATTTATTTTTCTTTCTGGAGGAGGGAAAAAGAGTGGAAGGGTGTATATCATAGTAATGGAAAGTGTGAGTGGGATGCATTTTATGAAATTTCCAAACAATCAATAGAAATGTTTTTGTTGAAAAATAAATAATTCCAAGAAGGAAGCAAGGGCAAAAAAAGAATCTATAGCCACCATACTGGAAATTTTAAAGAAAATTGATGCATTTCTACACATCTATGACCTACCAAAGTGAAATCAAAAAGTAAACAATTTAAACAGATCCCTAGCACCCAATTAGATGAACAAGAAATTTAAAAACTCCCAACTGAAAAGAGCCCAAAGCTACATGGATTCAGCACAGAATTCCATCAGGATTTCAAAGAAGAACCAACATGAATACTCCTCAATTTATTCTGTAAAATAGAAACTAAATGAAAAATTTAAAAGTATTTTTATAAACCAGTATTACTCTGATAAAACCAGACAAAGACTCAAAAACAACACACAAAAATAAAATTAAGGGCCAACACCTTTAATGAACATAGTAACAAAAATTTTAGTAAAATATTTGCAAACCAGTCTACAGTTCACAACCCCTGAAAACAACGAGATGGAAAAGAGGAGCATAAGAGAGACATACATGTATCTACACAGGAAGGAGAAAAAGACAAGTGCTGTGTAAACTGGGAGTGTGGGAGGATAGAAGGGGAAAGGGAAGGAAGGGAAGGGAACAGAAAAAATCATAGCTCAATAAAAACAAATTTTAAAAAGTGAAAAATATATTTGCAAACAAAATTCAAAACATATAAAAAAGATTTTCTACAATATTGGCATCATCCCAAAGTTGCAAGGGTTCAAAATAGGCAGATCAATACATGTAATCCACCACATAAATAGACTTGAGACAGAAACCACAGGATCATCTTAGTAGATGAAGAAAAGACCTTTGAGAATCTACTTAAGTGTTATGTGATCTCATTGATGCTGCTAATCATCTGTAAGCTATGACCAGGACATAAATATACAACTTCTCCATATGCTGGATATGTTCAAGAGCAAGCATTCTTTGGCCTAAGTGGATGACTGAGTGAGAGTCCTATTGTCTTTTATGGCTTATCTATGGAAATCAAATAGCCTCATACTTGCCATTGTCCTCATCTGCCAAGATGTGAGGGCTGACAATCAACTCCTCACCTCCTCATTGAGGGTCAGTGACATAAGGTACATCTCAGCTGTATCTGTGAGGGTGTGGGAAGGACTTAGCACAAGCAACTAGACCAAGCTAACTACACCTAGAAATTCTTACTACACCAGGCCAAGGAAAGGAGGGGAGACACTACATTACAGTTTGTTTTTTGTTGCTGTGTTAAAACATCAACTTAGATCAACATGTGGGAGGAAAGGGTTTATCTGGTTTACAGGTTGGAGTTTATTGTCAAGATGAACCAAACAGGAACCTAGAAACTGGAATTGAAGAAGAGACCATAAAGGAACTCTGTTTATAGGTTTTCTCCATTTGGTTTGCTCAGCTGCTTTTCTTACACAGGCCAGGCCTTCCTGCTTAGGTATGGCACCACCCACTGTGAGCTGAGACATCCTACATCAATTAGAAATTTTTTAAAATGCTTCACACACATGGCCACAGGCCAATCTGATTGTAGAAATTCCTCAGCTGAGGTTCTCTCCTGCCAGATGTGTCAAATTACCAACCAAGATTAGCCATATTAGCTATCACAGAGTGGTTCTTTAGTAGAACCATCAGCGTCAGAGAAGGGACACCGTCAACAGGTGATAACAAATTAGAAGAGTGCTTAGGGTTCAAACACCCCACCTTTCCTCTCCTCTTGATGTTCCATCTCCTTCCAGCATCTCTAACATGAAAGCATACAGCAAGGCAACCTGTCAGTGCTAATTGATAAGATACATAGAACAGAGAGTATAGGGTATGGCAAACAAGTGACGTACGATATAAAACTTACGTTGGAGAATATGGGTTCATCCAAATAACCAGCCACCTACAGACATCTGATAAAATAAAAATGACTATCTCATCCTCAGTGGGTTGTTTTCCCCTGCTGGGTAGAAACTGCCATCTATTGCCTTCTTTGGGTTCATGGAGAAGATACAGAACTATGTCTTTCTCCTGGAGAAAATATTCCAAACAGAAGTGTGGGCAGCCGGTGGCATCATGCACTCCATCATTGTGGGGTGAAAATAACAGGACCATATGAGTAACATAGAAGATGATAGAGGTTTTTTTTCCACATTAAACTAGCACCATAATCCATCAGTTTCAGGAACACCAAAGAAAATAATTTAAAACAAAAGACTTTTTCATCAGATTTCTGTATTTCCCACACTCACAAATAATACAGGAAGATCTAAGTTGTACAGGAGCATCTAAATCTTCCTCTGACTATATCCTAATGGAACCTGACATTCTAAAGGGTAACTTTTCAAATAAACAGCCAGGAATGGACAGGAGGCAAATGCACTGTGTAAACACCAATATTACTCATTCCATCCTTTTACATATTGACATGTGCTTCATGCAACCTCTTTTATTTTAACCTCTTCCTCCCTGAGGGAGATGTGGGAGCACAAAAAAACCATTAACATAGGGAGGAGGGTATCATTTAGAACGCCAAGGAGGTCTATAGCCATGCTACTCTAAATATAGCCAATCTCATCTGAAAATGCCAACTGGTGGTTGACCTACTCAGGGAGCCCACAAAGACTGCAACAGAAGATTGCTCATCTCCCCTTTGTGTTACCCAACCATGACTCTGCATTCAATCTATAGATTTTTCTTTATGCATCTTTTTATCCTTCTACCTTCTCAAAGGGCAGGCTCAGCTTCTCATGGAATAAGCCAGACAAGCTTTCTTTCTGTCTCACCAGCCAGCTCCCAAATAATGACATGGAGACTCTTTATTAACTATGAAAGTTTGGCCTTTAGCTTATGCTTGTCCTAGATTCCTCCCACTTTTCCTTTCTCTCCAGAGAAATCCTTGCCTAGCTATTGGCAATTCAGCTTTTTATTACACCAATCACAGCAATACATCCTTACACATTGTACAAATATCCCACAACAAGCAGCTAGCTTCCTAATGTAAAAATCTTTATGTATGTGTATGATCATATGTGTAAGTATGGGATGAGGATATGCCATAGTGTACATATGAAGGTCAGAGAACAACCTCAGGTGTGGGTCCTCTCCCTTCACCTTGATTGAAGCAGGGACTCTTCCAGGCTAGCTGGCCCTTAAGATTTCAGAGATGTTCTTGTCTCTACCTCACAGTCTTTACAAGGAGTGATAATATTATAAATGCACACTTCTATGTCTGAATGTATGTGGGTTCTGGAGATCCCAATCCAGATCTTTACTCACTGAACCATCTCCCCATTGTAGCTCTTGACTTCTTAAGTAGCAACTTGAACAGTCAATGTGCCAGATATTGAGAAAGCTATAGTGATCATTTAAATATAACTTATTCTCCACAGTATTTTAAGAACATTTTTTGATTGGAAGGGTGAGACATTTGTCTCATCTTCTTGTCCAGGCTGGCCTGGAATTCAGCATATAGCTCAGGATAGTATTGTACTCATGACTCTCTTCCTATTTTAGCTTCCTGGATGCTAGGATGAGAGGCACGAGACACCAAGCCTGACTCTTTCCCCCACTTTTAATGCTGAAATAAAGGACATGTGTGATAGTGTTGTGTAAATAATATGCATGCAAAAAAAAAAGAATTGTACTTGTCTATGTGCCAAAAGGTATGACAGTCAGGATCCATAGCCTCCTAGCCAGACTGGTATAAATTGGATCAAATTCCAGCAAGAAGGCCAGAAACTGCATGGAAAAAAAAATCTCTTTTTCAGATCTCAGTTCCACCTGCCTCTAGCTGCATAATTTTGACCAACTTCTCTACTATACCTGTGTCTTTGTCAAGTGGGTTCAATAATAGACTGACTGTACCTGGTAGAGCACATTGAGAATCAAGAGATTGGATACATAGCTTTTGGAACAAGGCCTGGCATACAGCAAGACCTACCTTCTAATGGGCTCTTGTTAATAACCATTGCATTTTTCATGATTAATGCTAATACTCATATCTAAATACTGCCACACAATCTTCTGCAGTTTTTGATATGGAGTGAATATTACTGTACCTACACTCCAACTAATTGTCATTATGTCCTTAATAGAAATGCAATAAACTACAGAAGGATGCTTAGTAACTGTCGTATACATTTGAAGACATCTTATCATAGATGCTAAGAGCCCCCTCCTCCATTTGTGAAAAGCAAAGCATAAAGTAAAATTTGCCTCTAGCTGTGAAGCTTGGAAATGGTGGGCTCTGGATACCAACCTGGACCACCAAAGCCTCAGTCCCTAGTGAACGCCCTGTTAGCTGCAGCCTCCTTCTGTATGCCAATCACTGTGTTCTCCACCTGTGTATGCCAATCACTGCATTCCCCTTGCAACCAAAAATGTACTCATTTCTCCTGCTCAGTTCCCTCTACTCACTCCCATTCAGTAAGCCTAAAATTACTCTTATTGTATCCTCACTTCATGATGCTCTGAATGAACCTGACACTAGCATGAAGGATATGGGAGTATGGTTGCTGCCTGCGGACTATGTCTCACTAAGCAAGTAAATATCAATTGATTGATATAGAGCAAGAGACAGCAAACCATGCGCAGTGTCTTAGATTGAGTTGCCCTGGAAAGTGAAAGCTGAGTCTTATAAGCAGCACAACCAGACTAGGAGAATTCTGGGAAGAGGAAAGGCAGAGACCCAGTTGTTGGCCAGATGCAGAAGAAGCAACATGAGAATGCCTTGCTGAAAAAGTTGCCAAGCCACGTGGCTAAATATAGACAAGAATTAAGGGTTAATTTAAGGTGTAAGAACTAGTTAATAATAAACCTGAGCTAATAGGCCGAACAGTTTATAATTAATACAAGCCTCTGTGTGTTTCTTTGGAACTGAACAGCTGTGGTACTGTGTAGGACAGAAACTTTCAACTACAAAGCCTAAAGCTTAATTTGGTCTACAAAGTGAGCCCATGGGCAGGTATAGTAAAAGAGACAGATGACACAGATACAATGTATACTGTCAAGTTGATTGTCACAGAGGACAACTAGGCCCTATTCCCTTGGGATCTTCAGAGAAGGCCTTCAGGATGCATCTCAGTATGTTCCACCAATGTTTGTTCTCCTGCTATGGTACAAGGTATGACATGTGGTATTAATCACCCTGTGCTTCCAGATACCTCCTGAGTATCAGGCAGGTTTTCAAATCTGGCACTCCTCTGTGCTGGGCAGAAAGCAGAGCAACTAGATCTTTCATAAATTGTTGGTAGGGATGTAAAATGATGTAGATGCTCTAGAAAACATTTCAACAATTTCTTATAGAATTATTTCATGACAGACTGAAAAGACAGCTCAGCAGTGAACAGAATATATTGCTCTTACAGAGTACACAAGTTCAATCCCCAGGATCCATATAGGGCAGCTCACAACCATTTGTGACTCTAGTTCCAGAGATTCTGATGTCCTCTTCTGAACTTCCACATGAATTTTCACATACACATAGACCCTCAAACACATAAATAAAAACAAATTCTAAAAGTAAAAAATACTACTTGACCAAGAAATCACACTGTATTTATTAACAAGAAATGAAAGCATGCTCATATCCTACACATTGATGTGGCTAGTGGATCTATTCAAGATTGTTTCAAATTAGAATAAAAGTGATATCCTTCAGCAATCAAATTAATAAACTAAGTGGGTACCACACAGTATCACTTCAGTTTGTGAACCAGAACAAATGTTTAGAATCACAACTTGAATGAACCTCAAAGGCATTGTATATAGAGTGAACGACGCCAATCTAGAAAGGTTGCAGACTGAGTGATTGCTTCTACTCATGACATTCTGAAAATGACTAAATGATAGTGATTGCCAAGGACCAGGGCTCAGGAAGAGGGGTTGATTTCAAAGTATCATGAGAAAAATGTGAAAAGATAGAGCCATCTGTCAATATTGAGAACCTGTAACACAAATCCATGAATGTTAAAACTGAGAGCCACATGCTTTAAAACAAAAAGCAAGCCAGTAGAATGTGGAATGTATGGTCTTTGCCTGTATTCAGTTCCCAGCTATAGTTTTACTGGCTGAGACTTTAAAAGACTTTAAGAAAGTCTCTCTCTCTCTCTCTCTCTCTCTCTCTCTCTCTCTCTCTCTCTCTCTCTCTCTCATACACACACACAGACACACACAAAACCAAACTCTCGTTGGCTCAGTTTGCCAATCTGTAACACAGCAATCTTAAAATTTTAGATAGCATAGTTGACAACATCTGAGTAAAGCTTGATATGTAAAGTAAATAGAACAAGAAATGTTTATTATTCAGTTTAACCCAGATGCTGCATTGAATGAATTTTATTTTGGTGTTCAAAGACTCATCTCAGGGGTTGAGGATGAGTCATTTTCAATTGACTCAGAACATCCTCTTTCTCACAGCATCTTCCTCACCTGCATCAGTCAGAAGGCTTTATGAATTTTGCAATTTATCCCATGTGACCTTGAGATCCTCTGTCCATATTAAACTGTCAATCTCCCAAGTTTTCAAGATTTTTGACATCTAGTAGTTTAAAATAGTTTATGGTATGACATGAGTATCCAAAGCCAGAGTGCAGCAGTGCAATGGGACTGTGTGCTCTAACCCTGCACTGTTTGAGTTCTGTGAATCTTGTCTTGATAAAAACACTTTGGTGGAGTGAATTGAAATTCTTGACATACACAACAATAAATAGTTTGCAGATTTTTTCCTCCATGGAATCTTCTCAGTGTTTCTTTTTCTTTCCTGTCCTATGATACTTAAAATAATCCCTCCTTCATACTACTTCCATGCCCCTACCTGCACTTCCCTCCAGCCCTGCCGTGCTGCAAAGCCTTCCTCCAGCCCTGCCATGCTGCACAGCCTCCTTCCAACACTGCCATGCTGCACAGTGAAATGATAGTCTCTGGCAAATGAAATGCCAGAGTCTCTCCACTTTCCTTCAGAAACCATCAGTACCTTCCTTGCGCACATTTTTCACTGGAGAAAATTGTAACATGTCTTTGATTTCTTTCTATGGAAAGTGGAGTGCCACTTTATGTTTGTTTTTTTTTTAATCTGAACAAAAGACTTTCCTTTCTGCCACAGACAACACAGCCATGCCAGCTGTCTGTTCAACATTTTAATAACTATAGCTTGAACATTGTTGGTGCTATGCATGATGGGCACAAGTCTGAGTGAGACACAGCCCCAGGGAGCATGGCGATCCTCAGGCACTGATTGTGGGAGTGTAAATTGAAAAAGGCTTGAAAAAGGATCAGACCAACAAGGCTTAAAAAAGGATCAGACCTACAATCTATACCTACAATTCAGCAACTCAACTGTGGAAACATTTCTAAAGAAACCCAGGCTCACATACCCCAAGAACACATATGAAAACATTACCAAAGTGTTGTTCAGCAAGTCTAAACTTTCAATAACTCAACTGCCCATCAATCTGTACACAGATGGATACAGGGATATAAATTTATACAGTGGAAGAAAAATGAAGATAAATTAATGACAGCTGTGGCCAGGATTGATTAATTTCACACTACTGATAAAAAAAAAAAACAGACATTGAAGAACATGAAGTATATGCAATATGCAATGCTCAGAAAGCTATAAGTGGCCCATGTTGTTCCATAAGGAAAATCAAGGCTTCTTAACATTTGTATGGTCATGACCCTTCTCCCCTGACAAACTCTTATGTAACTCCAGATATATAGGTTTTTAAAATTAGTATATACACACAAATAAAATGGGTCTACAAAATGATTTTTTACAGATAATAAATCATAAATATAGCAAGACATTTTTCTTGTATACATATAAATTTATCAAATGTACATGCTAATGAGATGCAGGTGTTTGTTTATACAGAAGGAATTAAATCCTGGCTGTATAGTTCACACTGCAGGACATAAAACATCTTCAACAGTTTTCAGAGCTGATGGATATTTTGATCTTACTATCATCAAGGTTGAGCATGCCTCTTTGCATAAATACATGGTACAAAATAGCAGCAGTATGTTTCAGGCCATTTCAGAAGCTGCTCAGTGGGTAAAGTGCCAGCATGATGACCCGAGTTCTGACCCCCAGAGCCCATATAAAACCCAGGCATGGTAGTGCATGCTTGTAACGCCAGGCTCAAACATCCTAACACAGTGTGATTCAAGGAGACACTAATTGAATGCTTACATCCAGAAAACTAGTAAGAAAATATTAAAAGTTTGTTTTTCATAAGTAAACCATCCTGTTTCTCTAGGAGCAGAAAATGTTGCATGTACGGTAGTAAAAAAAAAAAAAAAAAAAAAAAAAAACTGCAGTTCAGAGCATAGGTCTCAAGTCTGAGCTGAGCTGAAGATTTCAGGCTGCATTTTTTGACCAGGTGTAATGCACAATGCAGACTGCATGTAGTGTATTGAGAACAAATCTTTTTTTTTCTTTTTTTTCATATTCTTTTATTTTTCATTCAAAAATTTACACTTCCACCCCTTCTCTCTCCCCCACTACCCCTCCTCCCTCCCCCTGCTTCCTCAAGAGGGGGCAGGGTACCCTGCCCTGTGGGAAGCCCAAAGCCCTCCCCCCCTCCATCCCGGCCTAGGAAGGTGTGCATCCATATAGACTAGGTTCCCAAAAAGCCAATACATGCAGAAGAGATAGGTCCCAGTGCCATTATCATTGGCTTTTGAGAACAAATCTTTAGGGAAGTCACACAATGTCACACAGGCGAGTACTGTCAGAAACACATCAGATTCATTTCCAATTTTAAAGTCATTTTTTTAACTATTGCATGTTCAAAGATATTTACTTTTGGCAAATATTTTTAAGTCCCTACATTTGGCTATGTAGCCCCATGTGAAACAGAGACCAAAAGTTAAAGAAATAGGGTATAGATGCTGAATAAAAGGTAAGTCAGAGAAAAGGGTCACTTCCCATAGAGGGAGTTCTTCAGTTGTCCTTGAGGTTTTGGACATACAAATGACCCCCCTCCAATATTTGTATTGATATATATTCACTGTACACAATATTGAGCTTCATATAGATAATTTCCTTCAAGTATATCATGTACTTTGACTGTATTCATCCTCTCTCATTCCTTATCACTCTCCAATCTCCCTTCTGCTAGTCTTCCTTCTAGCATGCGCACACACATGCACACACATGCACACACACGCACACACACACACCCTCATACACACACACACACACCCTCACACACACACACACACACACACACACCCCCATACACACACCCTCATACACACACACACACCCTCATACACACATGCGCACACACACACACACACACATGCACACACACACACCCTCATACACACACACATTTGTACTTACAAACAATTCTAGAATCCACAAGTGAGAGGGAGAAAATGTTGTATTTATCTTCCTACATCTGACTTTCTTTTTGTAGACATAATTTCTTTATTGGTTCTTTGTGAATTTCACCTCATGCACCCCAATTCTGCCCATTTCCCAGTCCTTCCACATCCATCTTCACCCTAGCAGCATTCCACCCAAAAGAAAATTAAAACCAAACAAAACAACAAAAACAAAAAAATCTCTTTGCTCGTCCATCTTTCTCTCCTCGACAACACCTCTTTATTTGCCTTAGTGGCATTGGGAGCTGCAGTGTGTCACATAGCACAATTTTTGTCCAATCAGATTTCCTTGCAGAGACGCACTGCAATGAGTCATTGATCTGACTCAAGGCTTGTGGTTTCTGGTATACTATCAACACCGGACCCTCACCGAACTGCCTCTCATATCCTGCAGCCTCCCCGAATTATGGGCATCCTGCTGGCATCATTACATTTCAGCAGATGAGGCAGATGTTAAGGTGAGTCAACCCAAGGCCATGGATGTGTGCCTGGATGGTAACTGAGCTGGTTAGTCTGGGCTGCTGGGGCTGTGCCCATCAGGCAAGGGGCAGAGCCAATTCTCCTAGGCCCATGTATTCAGGGTGAGGGATGGGACCATCTCTCCCAAGTGCAGGGGGGACAGGTATCCTGTGAGGGTCAGGAGCAGCTCTCTTGCTGCAGTGTCCAATAGGTGACAGGACCAGCTTTCATTGGGCCACCAAAGGGTGAAACCAGCTCAGTTTGACCCTCTGATTTCATCACAAATGATCCTAAGGGCCCCTGTAGTAACATGGGCCACAGCCATCAACACAGACACCAGCTGCAGCAGGACCATGGACCCAGACATGGCCCTCTGCAGCAACTCAGGCCTGGATGATAACATGACTCTGGATGGCAGGACAGGCCTCTCAGATCAGCATGCCTCTGGCAGTGGCATGGGCCACCAACAAGGCCAAAGGTTCTGACCCAGAACCTGAGTATATTTGTGGCCTTTGGTGACTTTGATAAGACCACAGACTCAGACATGGTCTTCAGCAGCAGCCCAGGCCTGTATGTTTCCACAGCCCCGGGTGGCAAGACAGACTCATCAGATCGTCATGGCCCCAGTGGCAGCGTGGGCCTTGGACACCAACAAAGCCCCAGGTGGTGGCCCTAACTCCAGCCTTCGATGATAACACAGGTCATGGACATCAACACAGAGACCAGCTACAGCAGGGCCAGGGACCCAGAAATGGCCCTCAGCTACAGCTCTGACCTGGACTTCACCATGGCACAGGGTAGCAGCACAGGCCACTCAGATCTGTATGGCATCAGCGGCAGCATGGCCCTTAAACACCAACAAGGTCTCAGGTGACTGATCAGACCCCAGGGAACCACACAGCCCTTGCTTGCAATGGTTGCAATAAGTGAAAGAAAAAAGAAAATACCCTATTTGTCTTTCTGCCTCTGACTTTTTTTTCATCTTTTATTTAAGTAACATTTTTCCATTTATTTTACATACCAACAACAGTTTCCCTTCCCTCCTCTCATCCCATACTCTATCCTTATCTATCCCCCTCCCCAAGCACTCTTCCTCTGTCTCCATTCAGAAAGGGGGAGGCCTCCCATGGTCTTGAACAAAGTATAGCACACCAAGCATGGAAGATCAAGTTGAAGTAGGACTAAGATCCTCCCCTTACATCAAACCTAGGCAAGGAAATCGAGCATGGGGAATAGGTGCCTGTAGCTGGAAGCCTCTGTCCTGCCTGGTCCCATAGCTGTTCAGTCACAAAGAAATACACAGAGGTTTATATTAATTATAAACTGTTTGGCCCATTATCTCAGGCTTATTATTAACTAGCATTTACAACGTAGATTAACCCATAATTCTTGTTTCTGTTTAGCCACATGGCTTGGTACCTTTTATCAATGAGGCACTTGCATCGTGCTTGCTCTGCACCTGGCTGGAGACAGTGTCTTCATTTTCTTCTTCCCAGAATTCTCTTAGTATGGTTGCCCCATCTCTACTTCCTCCCTAGCTACTGGTCAATCAGCATTTTATTAAACCATTGTGAGTGACAAATCTTTTTTTTTATTTTTTCCATGTTCTTTTATTTTTTTCCATTCAAAAAAATTTACATTTCTTCCCCTTCTCCCAGTCTCCTCCCGCTCCCCCCTCCTCCGTCCTCCCACTGCTTCCTTAAAAGAGGGCATGGTTCCCTGCCCTGTGGGAAGTCCAAGACCCTCCCCCATCCATCTCGGCCTAGGAAGGTGTGCATCCAAACAGCCTAGGTTCCCAAAAAGATAATACATGCAGAAGAGATAGGTCCTAGTGTCATTGTTGATGGCTTCTCAGTCTGCCCCCATTGGCAGCCACATTTAGAGAGTCTAGTTTGGTCATATGCTTGTTCAGTCCCAGTCCAGCTGGATTTGGTGAGCTCCCATTAGATCAGGCACACTGTCTCAGTGGGTGGACCAGCCCCTCACGGTCCTAACTTCCTTGCTCATCTTCTCCCACTTTCAGCTCTTCGACTGGACCTTGGGAGTTCAATCCATTGCTCTGATGTGAATGTGGGTCTCTGTCTCTATCTCCATCCATCGGACAAAATTTCTATGGTGGTGATCAAGATATTCATCAGTCTGACTAT
>PVIU01020660.1:16984-33570 GCA_004026605.1 Ondatra zibethicus
CGCTCTTCCGATCTCCATCTCCACCCTCCCACTCCCCCAAGCTCTCCCCAGTCCTTCCCTTCTCCCTTCTCCTTCCCCCTCTCCCCTTCCCCTTCTCCTCTACCCCCACCTCTATCCCCGCCCCTGTATTCCCAACTTTTACCTGGCAATCTTGTTTGCTTCCAATTTCCAAGAGGATCTATATATGTTTTTCTTTGGTTTCACCTTGTTATTTGGCTTCTATGGGCTTCTGAGCTATAAGCTTAGTGTGCTTTGTTTTACGGCTAGGGTCCACTAATGAGTGAGTACATACCATAATCCTCTTTTTGGGTTTCAGTCACCTCATTCAGGATAGCATTTTCTATTTCCATCCATTTGCACGCAAAATTCAAGATGTCATTGTTTTTTACCCCTGAGTAGTACTCTAATGTGTATATATTTCACACTTTCTTTACCCATTCTTCCATTGAGGGACACCTAGGTTGTTTCCAGGTTCTGGCTAATACAAATAATGCTGCTATGAACATAGTTGCACAAATGCTTTTGTAGTAGGATTGGGCATCATTTGGGTATATTCCCAAAAGTGGTATTGCTGGATCTTGAGGTAGGTTGATCCCAATTTCCTGAGAAACTGCCACACTGATTTCCAAAGTGGTTGCACAAGATTGCATTCCCACCAGCAATGGATGAGTGTTCCCCTTATTCCACATCCTCTCCAGCATAAGCTATCATTGGTGTTTTTGATTTTAGCCATTCTGAGAGGTGTAAGATGGTATCTCAAAGTTGTTTTGATTTGCATTTCCCTGATTGCTAAGGAAGTTGAACATGACCTTAAGTATCTTTTGGCCAATTGAACTTCTTCTGTTGAGAATTCTCTGTTCAGATCATTACCCAATTATTTTAATTGGGTTATTTAGCATTTTAATGTATAGTTTCTTGAGTTCTTTGTATATTTTGGAGATCAGACCTTTGTCCATTGTGGGGTTAGTGAAGATCTTCTCCCATTCAGGAGAATGCCTTTTTGTCTTAATGACAGTGTCCTTTGCTTTACAGAAGCTTCTCAGTTTCAGGAGGTCCCATTTATTCATTGTTGCTCTTATTGTCTGTGCCACTGGGGTTTTACATAGGAAGTGGTCTCCTGTGCCCATGTATTGCAGGCTACTTCCCACTTTCTCTTCTATCAGGATCAGTGTGGTCAGATTTATATTGAGGTCTTTAGTCCATTTAGAATTGAGTTTTGTGCATGGTGATAGATAATGATCTATTTTCATTCTCCTACAGGTTGACATCCAGTTATGCCAGCACCATTTGTTGAAGATGCTTTCATTTTTAACATTTTAAAAGATGTATATTTTTAGCTTCTTTGTCAAATATGAGGTGTTCATAGGTTTGAGGATTAATATCCGGGTTTTGATTTGATTCCATTGGTCAATGTCTCTGTTTTTATGCCAATACCAAGCTGTTTTCATTACTGTAGCTCTGTAATAGAGTTTGAAGTCAGGGATGGTAATGCCTCCAGAAGTTCCTTTATTGTATAGGATTGTTTTGGCTATCCTGGGCTTTTTGTTTTTCCATATAAATTTAGTTATTGTTCTCTCAAGGTCTGTGAAGAATTTTGTTGGGATTTTGATGGAGATTGCATTGAATCTATAGATTGCCTTTGGTAGAATTGCCATTTTTACTATATTGATCCTACCAATCCAGAAGCATGGGAGATACTTCCATTTTCTGGTATCCTCTTCAATTTCTTTCTTCAAGGTCTTAAACTTCTTGTCAAATATATCTTTTGCTTCCTTGGTTAGTGTTACCTCCAGATACTTTATGCTATTTGTGGCTATTGTGAAAGGTGATGTTTCTCTGATTTCCCTCTCGGTTTCTTTATCCTTTGTGTACAGGAGGGCTACTGATTTTTTTGAGTTGATCTTGTATCCTACCACATCACTGAAGGTATTTATCAGCTATAGAAGTTCTTTGGTAGAGTTTTTCGGGTCATTTATGTACACTATCATATTATCTGCAAATAACGAAAGTTTGACTTCTTCCTTTCCAATTCGAATCCCCAAGATCTCCTTATTCTGTCTTATAACTATTGCTAGAACTTCAAGCACTATATTAAAGAGATATGGGGAGAGTGGACAGCCCTGTCTTGTTCCTGATTTTAGCGGAATTGCTTTGAGTTTCTCTCCATTTAATTTGATGGTAGCTGTCAGCTTGCTGTATATTGCTTTTATTATATTTAGATATGAACATTGTATCCCTAATCTCTCCAAGATTTTTAACATAAAGGGGTGTTGAATTTTGTCAAATGCTTTTACAGCATCTAATGAAATGATCATATGTTTTTTTTCTTTCAGTTTATTTATATGATGGATTACATTGATAGATTTCCGTATGTTGAACCAGCCCTGCATCTCTGGGATGAAGCCTACTTGATCATAATGGATGATTTTTTTGATGTGTTCTTGGATTCGGTTTGCCGGTATTTTATTGTGAATTTTTGCATCGATGTTCATGAGTGAGATTGGTCTATAGTTCTCTTTCTTGGTTGCGTCCCTGTGTGGTTTTGGTATCTGGGTAAATGTAGCTTCATAAAAAGAGTTTGGCAATGACCCTTCTGTTTCTATTATGCAAAACACCTTAAGTAGTATAGGTATTAGCTCTTCTGGAAGTTCTGGTAGAAATCTGCATTAAAAACATCTGGTCCTGGAAATTTTTTTGGTTGGGAGGTTTTTGATGACAGCTTCTATTTCCTCACAACTTATAGGTCTATTTAAATTGTTCACCTGGTCTTGATTTAATTTCAGTATATGGTATTTATCTAAAAAACTGTCCATTTCTTTTATATTTTCCAATTTTGTGGCATACAGGCTTTTGTAGAAAGACCTAATGATTCTCTGAATTTCCTCAGTGTCTGTTGTTATGTCCCCCTTTTCATTTCTGATCTTGTTAATATGAGTGTTCTTTCTCTGCCTTTTGATTGGTTTAGATAGGAGTTTGTTGATCTTGTTGATTTTCTCAAGGAACCAGCTCTTTGTTTCATTGATTCTTTGGATTGTTTTCTGTGTCTCTATTTTGTTGATTTCAGCTCTCAGTTTGACTATTTCCAGTCTTCTACTTCTCCTGGGTGAGTCTGCTTCTTTTTTTTCTAGAGCTTTTAGGTGTGCTGTTAAGTCTCTAATGTGTGCTTTCTCTGTTTTCTTTATGTGGGCGCTAAGTGCTATGAACTTTCCTCTTAGCACTGCTTTCATAGTGTCCTATAGGTTGGGGTATGTTGTGTCTTTATTTTCATTGAATTCAAGGAAGACTTTAATTTCTTTCTTTATTTCTTCCTTGACCCAGGAGTGGTTCAGTAGTTGACTGTTCAGTTTCCATGAGTTTGTAGGCTTTCTGGGGGTGGAATTGTTTTTAAATTCTAACTTTACTCCATGATGATCCAATAAGACACAGGTGGTTACTTCAATTTTTTGTACCTGTGGATGTTTGCTTTGTTACCGACTATGTGATCAATTTTGGAGAAGGTTCCATGAGATGCTGAAAAGAAGGTATATTCTTTCCTGTTTGGGTGGAATGTTCTATAGATGTCTATTAATTCCATTTGATTCATTACATCTGTTAGTTCTCTTATTTCTCTGTTAAGTTTCTGTCTGGTTACCTGTCCATTGGTGAGAGAAGAGTGTTGAAATCTCCTACTATTAGTGTGTGGGGTTTGATGTGTGCTTTCAGTTCTAGTAATGTTTCCTTTACATATGTGGATGCTTTTATATTAGGGACATATATGTTCAGGATTAAGACTTCATCCTGATGGATTATTCCGTTTAAGAGTATAAAATGTCCATCTCCATCTCTTCTGATTGATTTTAGTTTGAAGTTGATTTTATTCGATATTAGTATAGCCACACCCACTTGTTTCTTAGGGCCATTTGATTGAAAAACCTTTTCCCAACCCTTTATTCTGAGATAATGTCTGTCTTTGTGGTTGAGGTGTGTTTCTTGTAAACAACAGAATGTTGGATCCTGTTTTCGTATCCATTCTCTTAACCTTTGCCTTTTTATAGGTGAATTGAGTCCATTGATATTAAGTGATATTAATGACCAGAGGTTATTAACTGTGGTTATTTTTTTTAGGGTTGTAGAGTTTGTGTCTTTGCCTTCTTTGAGTTGTGCCAGTGGAGGGCTGTTAGATGTCTGTGTTATTATGGGTGTTGTTTGCTTCCTTTAATTGTGGTTTTCCTTCTAGTACTTTCTGTAATTCTGGATTTGTGGCTATGTATTGCTTAAATTTGTTTTTATCCTGAAATACCTTGTTTTCTCCATCGATGGTGAATGAAAGCTTTGCTGGGTATAGTAGTCTAGGCTTGCATCCATGGTCTCTTAGTGTCTACAGCACATCTATCCAAGACCTTCTGGCTTTCATGGTTTCCATAGAGAAGTCAGGTGTAATTCTGATAGGTTTACCTTTATACGTTATTTGGCCTTTTTCCTTGGCAGCTCTTAATATTCTTTGTTTATTCTGTATGTTTTGTGTTTTGATTATTATATGGCAAGGGGATGTCTTTTTTTGATCCAGTCTATTTGGTGTTCTGTATGCTTCTTGTACCTTCATATGCATCTTTAGATTGGGAAAGTTTTCTTCTATAATTTTGTCTAATATATTTTCTGGGCCTTTGAGCTGTAATTCTTCTCCTTCTTCTACCCCTATTATTCTTAGGTTTGGTCTTTTTATGGTGTTCCAGATTTCCTGGATGTTTTGTGTTAAGAATTTGTTGGATTTGTTGTTTTCTTTGATCAATGAGTTTATTTTCTCTATAGTATCTTCAGCATCTGAGATTCTTTCTTCTATCTCTTTTGTCTGTGGGTTATGCTTGTCTCTGTAGTTCCTGTTCATTTACCCAGATTCTCCATCTCCAGCCTTCCCTCAGTTTGTGTTTTCTTCATTGCCTCCATTTCAGTTTTTAAGTCTTGAACTGTTTCCATTACCTGTTTGATTGCTTTTTCTTGTTTTTACATGGTATCTTTGAGGAATTTATTCATTTCTTCTAACTTTTTGTTAGTTTTCTCATCCCTTTCTACAAAGGAGTTTTTCACCTCTTCTTTAAAGGTCTCTATCACTTTCATAATGTCACGTTTAAAGTCAATTTCTTCTACTTCTTCTGGGATAGGTTGCTCAGGCTTTCCTGTTGCATACTTGCTGGTTTCTGGTGTTATCATGTTGCTTTTCAAGTTGTTGGAGGAATTCTTGGATTGGCACATGCCCATCTCTTCCTTTGATTGCAGTCAGGGAGTCTCTTGCGGGTGGGGACCTCCCAGGAAGGCTTGTACTCACTCACCCCTCTGGGTAGCTGATGTCAGTGCAGGAAGAGGAAGTCCCATCTGGACTTCTGATCAATCTGCACCTCTGATCTCAGCACAGGAAGAGATCATGAGTGACAAATCTTTACAGTGTACAAAAACATTATCTCATAGCAGTTCTTCTTTTTTTCTTTTCAAAGCAAGACCCTGAATCTAATCTCCTTTGTTTAGCTTTTATCCTGACCATTGTCCATAACAACTTGTAACCAACATACTAAACAAAGGCAAACATCCATAATCCAATTTTTGGGAGTGTGGGTACAGTTTTCTCATTTACTTCCTGCTGACTAGGGGCACTGGTAATCTTATAGTAACCCAAAGAAAATTTAAGATTATAGTCAAGTCATGACTGAAGTATTCTGTGGGCTGGATCATCTCAGCCAGCAGCCTTGAAATTATTCTGGGTACAGAATTCAGAAGAAACTGCAACAGAGGTGCCCCAAAACATTGGCTCATCTGGTCTATCCATTCCCATTGGAGAATTACAGAGGGTTTTCCTTGATCAAACCTTATTTTTCTTAAACAAAAAAAAAATTACAGCCTTCCATTTCCAGTGAAAACAAAAGCAAACCTCTTCCTTAAAGTAAAATAGCTTTTGACTTAAATTTTGAATTCAAGGCATTTTCAAAATATATAGGTTGGATTAATCTGGTATCACTTATAATTAAATGTCTTTTAACCACTCTTGCTCCTTCCTCAGCAGTCAAACAATTCAAAGACAAGACAACAACATACAATATCCAGGCTTTCTGTATTTTCCATCTTTATATGGATTCTTTTCTTACTCTATTTCTTTTATTTTTATTTTTTTATTTTTTGTTTATTTAAGACAGGGTTTCTCTGTGTATGTTTGGATGTCCTAGAATTTACTCTGTAGACCAGGCTGGCCTCGAACTTGCCTCTGCCTCCCAAGTGCTGGGACTAAAGGTATGCACCACCATGCCCATCTCTATTTCTTTTTATTAAGGACTTCTTTAACCTTTTTCTTTTCTTTCCCAAGCCTACATATATTTTTTAACTCATTGTAAACCATTTATAGGTTTTGTTTTTTCTCTCTTAATCTGTCTTTACTGTATAACTATCTTTTTCTGAGCACATGAGTCTTTAATCTGTTAAAAGATATGGCTAGGATTAAAGCTGCAGCTTTGGTTACTGGCTTCACCCCCACTCCTTAGCTTTCTGAGAGTCTAGCTGCTTCATGGTGGAGATGCTGGTGGGAGCCATTTTTATTGTCACAACTCTGTGGAGTTTCAAGGTCCCTTAAGCCTCTTAAAAGAGCTGTGATGTTTTTGCGGCTAAACCTGGCTCAAAAAGCCTCCCTTAAAGGAGTCATGCCTCTGCTCATTGCTAACAAACAGAACCTACCAAAGAAAAGACAATTACCAAGAAGCTGTGCTTAACTCTGTTCTTGTCTCTCTAGAATCCATTTTTGTAATAATCATAATCATCATCATCAAAGCTTTCTCAGGCTTTATGTGGAAATTCTTGCCAAGCATTTGGGTACCATTTGTAAACAGAAGTTTCTGTCCCATCTATACTTCCTGCCTGGCTACTGGCCAATCATTATTTTATTAAACCAATATGAGGGACAAATCTTTACAGTGCACAAAAGCATTATCCCACAGCAGGTTCCCAAAACCACCAGGTACAGGTCCTGACCTCACCAATAGGAACCTTTACACAATGGAGTATTTATTGCTCAGCTGTAAAAAAAAAAAAAAACTCATGAAATTTGCAGGCAAATAGATGGAACTAGAAAAAAATCATTCTGAGTGAGATAACCCAGACCAAGAAAGACAAACATGGCATGTACTCACTCATAAGTAGATATTTGGAGTAAAGTATAGGATAAATGTAAGGATAACTCTTTCTTTGACTCTGCCTTCTCTCTCTCTATCTCTGTTCTGATTTCCCACCTGGCTTTGTTCTGCTAAGCCATTGGCTAAAACAGCTTTATTCATTGATCAATGGTAATAAAACATATTCACAGCATACAGAGGGAAATCCCACATTACCTCCCCTTTTCTGTCTAAATAAAAAGGAAGGTTTTAACTTTAACATAGTAAAATTACATACACAAACAGTTATCAAGCAAGAATTATAATTACAATATTTCTTTGAGTCTAAAGTTTTATATATAATTTATCCTTTATCATAGCTAAGGAAAACTATAACTATCTGTCTTCAACTCTTCAAAGACCCCAGAAGGATATAATCTTACCTAATTAAACAGGAAGAGCATTGTAAGCAACTTCCAAAGTTCTAGACTTGTCAGAGACATCTCTTAGCCTGGACAATCACCCAAAGTTCTTCTGTGACATTAGAGCATCCATCTTCAGCCTATAAGATAATAGCATTAAGCAGATTTTTCTATGAAGCAGGAAATCTTAAGATCTGTTCTGCCTAGTAATGGCAAATTTCATTGGCTGCTATCTTCTGTGTCCTGAAAAAAGTCTGGCAGGAACCCAAAAGGACTGTGTCACCTTTAAGCAAGTTCAGAAGTCAATTTTCTGTTGGTCCTGCATGTCCAGTTTATATAGCATATCATCAAGCAGTCCAGCCAAGAGCAGTTTCTTGCCCAAATGGCTAGCCTTGTCAATTGAAGGCAAATTCCATAATGAGTTTCTTCAAAGCCCATCAACCTCTCTGAAGTAATTGGTACTGCCAGAAGTAGCTATGTCTCACTGTTGAGAAAAGTCTAAGTTCTTAAAATATTTTAAATGCCATATTCCGTAGGTCTTTGAAGTGTTGAATATTGTCTATCTAACTGAAATATATCTCTGTATATTTAAAAACCTAACTAACATGACAAGTTTGACTATTATAAATGACTATCTATTAATCTGTATTTCTTAATTATACATTACACTTTAAAATGAGCTGTACAAGCATAATACTTTAAACAAGAGCAGAAATACATATACACAGAGTAACAAAACCAACCTTAAATATGTATCAATAGACCAAGATCCACACCAATGCAAAGTGTCCATTTCTGTATCATATCCCCCTTATTATATTTTTAGAAATTGACTGTGGCCATGAATCAATTATAACCAACCATTTTAAAATGAAAAGAAACATTAATAAAAAATCATTTTGGGAATTTGGGTGTTGATTACTCCAAACTGCTTTCAGCTGTTTGTTGGGCAAAGTAATTTTAGAGTTCACAGAGACCTTTTGGGACGTCTTGTTCCATCAAACCACATTAGCCTAGAAGGAATCCATAGGTTCCCATCTTCCAAGGAAACAAAAGCAAAACCTCTTTTTTAAAGCAACATTTCCTTAGACCCAAATTTTAAAGTCAAAATACCTTTAAAATATATACATGTTGGCTTAGCTTAGCAGCTCCTGAATCAAATATCTCTCTGCAGTCAAAAAATTCAAATAAAACACAATAACATACATAATCCAGACTCTGTATATATTCCATCTTTATGGGACTTATTTTTCTTTAAACCTTAAATCTATGGCCATCTGTAGTTTTTTTTTATCTTACTTTTACTGTCTCTTTAAAGACTTTATTTTTTAAACTATTTATTTCTTTTTATGACTGTCTATACTCTTTTTCTTTTCTCTCCCAAGCCTATGTATATTTTTTAAATGCACTGTGATCCTTTCAGAGGTTTATTTATGTCTGAATCTGTCTTTGTTGTGTATCTGTAATCATTTTCTGAAAAGGAACATTTTAAAATGGTAAGCAGTGTGGTTGCAGCAGCCCTGAATACTGGATCTGTCTTTCTCGGCCTTTCAATGTGGCAGAAGGACCTTTACCGCAAGCTCTGGGACCTCCAGGTTGAAGCCGTGCTCACCACCTCAACTCTAGGAAGTAACAAGCAGCACATAAGCCTTTTTATCTGAGTAAAAGCTAAATCTGCCATGCAGCACACTGTGTGGACTGGATATATCTCTTTCTATGGCAGTGGGAATCTGCCATGTTCTCCTGCCTGTGCATGCCTCGCAGACACCATCCAGCTGGTTGCCCAGGCAGAGAGTACTGACCTGGTGGTGTGCTCTCAACTACTTTCTTACTAACCTTGATCAGGTAGGTATACAATGATTCGGTCCCGAAGTGGGTGGCAAGCCATGCATGTTAGTCCCATCGTTTGGATGCCATTATGTAAGTGGAGACTGTTCTTTCTTTCCCAGCTACCCTGACCTGAATAATAACACAGATACTATATTTATTATAACATTGTTTATTATTAGCTCTGGCTTCTTATTAACTAACTCTTATATCTTAAATTAACCCATTACTATATAATCTGTTATCACCACAAGGCTGTGGCCTACCAGTAAGGTTCAGGGGTGTCTGTCTCCTTTGGCAGCCACATGGTGTCTCTTTGACTCCACCTACTCTCTCTCTCTCTCTCTCTCTCTCTCTCTCTCTCTCTGATGTGGGATTCCCCTCTGTTTGCTGTGATTACATTAATGAATAAAAAAATTGCTTTGGACCTATAGCAGGGCAGAACTTAGCTAGGCAGGGAAAACTAAACTGAATGCTGGAAGAAAAGAGGCAGAGTCAAGGAGAAGCCATGGAGCTGCCGACACCTGAGACAGATGCACTGAAACTTTGCTGTTAGGCCACGACCTCATGGTAATGCAGAGATTAATGGAGATGGGTTAAATTAAAATGTAAGAGTTAGCCAATAAGAAGCTAGAGCTAACGGGCCAAACAGTGATTTAAATAATATAGTTTCTGTGTGGTTATTTTAGGAGTCTGGGTGACCAGGAAACAAGCAAGCACCTCTCCTACAACATCTCTCTGTGTCTCTGTTCTGATTTTCTGCCTGGCTTTGTTCTAATCTACTGGCGGAAACAGCTTTAATCATTAACCAATGGTAGTAAAACTTATTCACAGCATTTAGAGGGGAATCCCACATCAGATAACCAACTGGCATTTGAACTTCTTATCCTGAGTTATTTGTAGGTATCAATCTATAGTAACTTAACTGTGAATTTTATACTGCACTGTTGGCACTCTTCCTATATATGTTATATTACATAATAAGAGGTTTTTAAAAGACAAACTTGAAATAAAAACACAGAAGCCACCACTTGTGCCCTCCTTTGCCCTGTGAATATGGAATGCATGTAACAACTATGACAGATCCAGAAAAGCAGACTGCAGCAGATGGATAAGGAATCCTAATCCCCAAACCAAGGTGAGTTGAGCTTTGCTTTTCCTCCAAAATCCCCTGGCCCAAAAACATTGCAGGTAGAAAGTGTTAGGGATTGTCAACACTTACTGAATAGCCAAAGGATGCTTCCTACCTCCTGCTCTAGGCAGAGGAAAGGAAACTTAAAACACTAAGAAGATGAAAGAATATAGATCTCTGCTTTATCCTTTCTCTCCAATCTCTCATAATCATCTCCTCAAGTCATCCAGTTCTGTTGGTGGCAGAAGCTGATAGAGAAAGCTAAGGAAACTGTAATTCTGAGAGAGGTAATTTAGCTCTCTGATTAATGGATCTACATTTCCAAGTAGAGAGGACAAATGTTGATTGCTTTATTTATTTTTTTAAAGATTTATTTATGTATGTATTTTATGCATATGGTTACTTTGTCTGCATGTACATCTGCATACCAGAAGATGACATCAGATAGTTGTGAACTGCTGTGTGGGTGCTGGGCATTGAACTCAGGGCCTTTGGGAGAGCAATGAGTGCTCTTAGCCACTGAGCCATCTCTCTAGCCCCTGATTGCTTTATTTTTTAATACAGATAGATTCTTGTTTTATGTTTTGAGATGGTGTTTCACCGTGTATAAGAGGCTGACTTTGAACTCACCATGTATCCCAGGCTAGCTTCAAGCTCAGAGGAGTCCTTCTGCCTCAGCCTCTCCATTGCAGGTATAGTGGTGCCTGGATATCTTTCAGTTTTAGAGTGGCTTTAGATTTACAGAAAAACTGTGACAGTCTTACAGAGTTGCCATATATCCAACACTTGGGATCCTTTACTGTGAGCAGTTCACATCAGTTTCCCTTTTTTGTCCTCTGTACTCAAACCCAGAACGCACACAGCTGCATGTAGCCAGAGCCATGTCATTATAGCTCTAGCTTCTTACCCAAAGAAGAAAAGGTACCTTAGGTAGATAGATAAAGGAGGCAGGAGAAAGGAGTGCAAGACACTGGATTCACAGAGTGATTTGTGTATTTGTTCATATTTAATCCAAGTTCACAGGAAGCTGGTCCTACTCAGCAGAATCAAGACTGTCCCTATATGTCACAGTCACCAGTAGCTTTAGGCTGAGCACTGAGTGGGGCTGATGCCTGGTCTATCTAATTAGCAGTACAGAGCTTGGAAATTCAAGTAGTAATAGATTGAGGTTCTGCAGAATAGGGGTAGAACTTGCCTCCTGAACCTAACTATACTGATGACTCGCTAAAATAAATATCAGCATTTCCGAAGGAGTTGGTAAGTTCCCAGTGCTGCATCACATACTATTTAAAATGTCCAGAAGTTAATACAAAGCTATTCATTATACCAAGATCAAGTAAACTGAGTTGTTAAACACCAAAAGCCACTGTCCAGGCAACACATTTGTCATAGCCACTGACAAAGACATTTGACAATTATTACATATATATGCCATTCAGTAATCAGAAACAACCTTAAAATGAGTGGGAAAACAGTTTCATTAAAGAAATAGGAGGTAGTGGGACAGTGGTGGTGCACACCTTTGATCCCAGAACTTGGGAGGCAACGGCAGACAAGCATCTGAGTTCGAGATCAGTCTGGTCTACAGAGCTAGTTCCAGTATGACCAGGGCTACAAGAAGCCTTGTCTCAAAAAAACAAAATAAATAGATATATAGACAGTTAGACAGACAGACAGACAGACAGACAGACAGAAAAAATAGGATGTACATAATCGAATTGAAAATAAAATGAAAGTAATAACTGAATTTAAAAAGAAAAACTCTCACAAGATGGGAATAATTGGTGAACTTTGAGATGCATTTATAGAAAATGAGACAATCTGAAAACCGGGAAGACAAAATTATTTGGGAAAAATAAACAGAGCCTGAAAGATGTGTGGAACTATATAAAACATTCAATATCCATATCCTTGGAGTCGAAAAACCCAAAGGAAAAGCATGTGCCAGAGAGAAATAATTGAAAAACTTGAAATCATCCTTGGTTGACAAACACTGTAAATCTACAAACTGAAGATAACAGAATCCACTCAGTCTGCATACACAGAGCCCCTCAGACTGCAAACACAGAGCCCCTCAGACTGTATACACAGAGCCCCTCAGACTGCATACACAGAGCCCCTCAGACTGTATACACAGAGCCCCTCAGACTGCAGACACAGAACCCCTCAGACTGCAAACATAGCATCCTTCAGACTGAAAACACAGAACCCCTCTGACTGCAGACACAGAGCCTCTCAGACTGCAAACACAGAACCCCTCAGACTACAAACACAGAACCCCTCAAACTGCAAACATCAGAGTCCTTCAGATACACGGAACCCCCAGACTACATAAACAAAGGCCCTCAGACTGCAAACATAGAGCCCCTCAGACTGAAAACACAGAGCCCCTCAGACTTCATACACAGAGCCCCTCAGACTACAAACACAGAGACCCTCAGACTGCAAACACAGAGACCCTCAGACTGCAAACACAGAGACCCTCAAACTGCAAACACAGAGACCCTCAGACTACAAACACAGAACCCCTCAGACTACAAACACAGAGCCCCCCCAGACTGCAAACACAGAACCCCTCAAACTGCATATACAGAATCTCTTCAGACTTAATAATATAAAAACACATCATATTCACACTGTAGCACATAAGAAAAAAGTTCTTTAAAGTGGCTAGAGAAAAACACTTCCTACAGGAAAACAATAGTTCAAATGATTGGAGTTCTCTTCAGATATCATGAAAACAGAGGTTGCAAGAGTAATGTAATGTTAGGACTATAAAAGTTGTTGATTTATTATGAATGTAGTATAATCATACATATTACTATTATACCTATTATTAAAGAAGAATTATTGCTTTTGAATCCTATATGTAATGGTTTATGAATATGATGCTATATGTTTATTTGTTTTCTATTTTATTATTTTGTTTTGTTTTTTTGAGACTGGATTTCTTCTGTAGCCCTGGCCGTCCTTGAACTCACTCTGTAGACCCAGCTGGCCTTGAACTCAGAGAGTTCCACCTGCTTCTGCCTCCTACGTGCTGGAACTAAAGGTATGCACCACCATCACGTGGTAAAACTGCATGTTTAAGTGAAAAATAATAAATCAGGTAGAGTTATAAGTTAAGAGATGTATATCCAGTGATGAATATCAGAATTGAAGCTAAAATAAAGGCATTCTTGATGAAGACCAAGAGAATTCCTTTACGGTACATTTGCAAGCCACCTCCTTTAAAGAAACTGCTAAGAGCAGATTCCAAACTTGTTATTTTTTAATTTTTTTTATTTTTCCATTCAAAAATTTACACTTCCTCCCCTTCTCCCAATCACCTCCCGCTCCCCCATTAACGTTCCTCCCTCCTTCTCCATCCTTAAGAGAGGGCAGGGTACCTTGCCCTGTGGGAAGTCCAAGGCCCTCCCCTCTTCATCCCGGCCTAGGAAGGTGTGCATCCAAATAGATTAGGGTCCCAAAAAGCCAATACATGCAGAAGAGACAGGTCCAAGTGCCATTATCGATGGCTTCTCAGTCCACCCCCATTGGCAGCCACATTCAGAGTCCGGTTTGATCACATGCTTGTTCAGTCCCCATCCAGCTGGATTTGGTGAGCTCCCATTAGATCAGTCACACTGTCTGATCAGTCACACAGACCCTCGCAGTCCTGAATTCCTTGCTCATCATCTCCCTGCTTCTGCTTTTCAACTGGACCTTGGGAGCTCAGTCCATTGCTCTGATGTGGATGTGGATCTCTGTCTCTACCTCCATCCATCGGACATAATTTCTATAGTGATATTCAAGATATTCATCTGTGTGACTATGGGACAAGGCCAGTTCATGCACCCTCTCCTCTGCTGCCCAAGTACCTAGCTGGGGACATCCCCGTGGACACCTGAGATCCCATCTAGAGCCAAGTCTCTTGCCAACCCTAAAATGGCTCCCTTAATATAGATATCTTCTTCCCTGCTCCAATATCTGCCCTTCCTCCATCTCCACCCTCTCACTCCCCCAAACTCTCCCCAATCCTTCCCTTCTCCCTTCTCCTTGCCCCTCTCCCCTTCTACCAGCCCCACCCCCACCCCCGAGCTCCCAACTTTTGCCCAGCAATCTTGTTTGCTTCCAATTTCCAGGAGGATCTATATATGTTTTTCTTTGGGTTAACCTTGCTATTTGGCTTCTCAAGGCTTGTAAATTCTAGGCTCAATATCCTTTGTTTATGGCTACAGTTCACTAATGAGTGAGTACATACCATATTCATCTTTTAAAGTCTGGGTTATCTCACTAAGGATAGTGTTTTCTATTTCCATCCATTTGCACGCAAAATTCAAGATGTCATTGTTTTTTACCCCTGAGTAGTATTCTAATGTGTATATATTCCACACTTTCTTTACCCATTCTTCCATTGAGGGGCACCTAGGTTTTTGCCAGGTTCTGGCTAATACAAGCAATGCTGCTATGAACATAATAGAACAAATGTTTTTGTAGTATGATTGGGCATCTCTTGGGTATATTCCCAAGAGTGGTATTGCTGGATCCTGAGGTCGGTTGATTCCCAATTTCCTGAGAAACCGCCACACTGATTTCCAAAGTGGTTGCACAAGTTTGCATTCCCACCAGCAATGGGTGAGTGTTCCCCTTACTCCACATCTCTCCAGCATAGGCTATCCTTGGTGTTTTTTGATTTTAGCCATTCTGAGAGGTGTAAGATGGTATCTCAAAGTTGTTTTGATTTGCATTTCCCTGATTGCTAAGGAAGTTGAGCATGACCTTAAGTATCTTTTGGCCAATTGAACTTCTTCTGTTGAGAATTCTCTGTTCAGATCATTACTGCATTTTTAATTGGGTTATTTAGAATTTTAATGTCTAGTTTCTTCAGTTCTTTATATATTTTGGAAATCAACCTTTGTCTGATGTGTGGTTAGTGAAGATTTTCTCCCATTCAGTAGGATGCCTTTTTGTCTTAATGACAGTGTCCTTTGCTTTACAGAAGCTTCTCAGTTTCAGGAGGTCCCATTTATTCATTGTTGCTCTTATTGTCTGTGCCACTTGGGTTATACGTAGGAAGTGGTCTCCTGTGCCCATGTATTGCAGGCTACTTCCCACTTTCTCTTCTATCAGGATCAGTGTGGTCAGATTTATATTGAGGTCTTTAGTCCATTTAGAATTGAGTTTTGTGCATGGTGATAGATAAGGATCTATTTTCATTCTCCTACAGGTTGACATCCAGTTATGCCAGCACCATTTATGAAAGATGCTTTCTTTCTTCCATTGTATAATTTTAGCTTCTTTGTCAAATATGAGGTGTTCATAGGTTTCTGGATTAATATCCAAGTCTTCAATTCAATTTCATTGGTCAACATCTCCGTTTTTATGCCAATACCAAGCTGTTTTCATTACTGAAATGTGTAATAGAGTTTGAAGTCAAGGATGGTAATGCCTCCAGAAGTTCCTTTATTGTATAGGATTGTTTTGTCTATCCTGGGCTTTTTGTTTTTCCATATAAAGTTAGTTATTGTTCTCTCAAGTTCTATGTAGAATTGTGTTGGGATTTAGATGGGGATTGCATTGAATCTATAGATTGCCTTTGGTAGAATTGCCATTTTTACTATATTGATCCTACCAATCCAGGAGCATGGGAGATATTTCCATTTTCTGCTATCCTCTTCAATTTCTTTCTTCAAGGCCTTAAAGTTCTTCTCAAATAGATCTTTCATGTCCTTGGTTAGTGTTACCCCAAGATACTTTATGCTATTTGTGGCTATCGTGAAAGGTGATATTTCTCTGAAATACCTCTCTCCTTCTTTATTGCAGGGAGCCATATGCTTGCATCCTCGCAGTTTGGAGGTAAACAAATTCCATATATGGCAATGCTTCAGGACTGAGTGTCCAGGCGCTTCCCGCATGCACAAATGACCTAAGTGTCCCTAGCCAATCCCGAGAATTCTGGTGCCAGCGGGACTTAGCAGCCAATCAAGGTGCGAGTTGCGTCATATCTCCCTATATAAGCAGCCGCCATGTTAGACCTCGCTCTCTCTCGCCTCCGCTCTCCCTTCAACCTAGAGGCTCTCTGGCCTCCCGTTTTTCCTCAACCGAGTGCTCTCCAAT